>JAPWLS010002067.1:0-80075 GCA_028551675.1 Tineola bisselliella
GAGTTCATCAAGCTGTATATTATTAAGTACGACTATTTTTTTATAAGCGAGCTTACCTGGCGCCCGGGCATGATGTCCCCCCTGTCTTCCTTCGCTACGCCACTGCAGAGTCTCTCCACTGCAAGTTCGCACCCTTAACCACTAGACCACAGCCGCTCAATAACTTAATACATATATCTATTTCCACATTACTTTAAATAAAATTATAATATTCATGTCGAGCAAGTGCCAGGCATATGTAGCTTATATATAACTTGATATTTTCAGTTTGTTGTGGGGTGGTGTTCCAAGTGAAAGCATCAACGTGATCTCGGGGTATGTTTTATTACTGTTATTTGGACCTAATTTAAATATTGGAAAAAATATATTTTATTTTCTGAAGTTGGTATAAATTTATTATTAATGTTAATGTCTTTTCTCTTTCAAATTGTTCGGGAACAAAAGTGGATTAATAAGAACTACTTGGTTGAAACGTAATGCCTATCTGCGGGCCACGGTTGCCTATCCAGATATATGGTATGACTTTATATCTCAATTTTTACAATTACTAATTGAAAGTTACATTTACATAAATCGGATGTTGCAAACATTATTTATATGACTTACATGTTTGTTTCAGCCCTACTATGCCCGAGTCTATTTTTGAGTTCCCGGATGAGTATGTATTATGTTATGTATTGTTTAATTGTTGTATTGAAAAAGGTTAATTTTCATTGGTCATGTCCTATTCACATTGGACTCACTATATGATTATCTCCACTGTTACAGTTGGTCGTCTAGAGATCAAATGCACGTATAGTAATAATTCTTGTTTGTTTGTAGTGTCGAGGCCCTTTTGAGAGACTTGGATCATTGATATGGATAAATATGCAAGGTGCGTTATTTCTTATTACTTTGTATGAGTACATCGCATTTGCCAGTTTAAGGCGTATGGTGAAATCTTTACTGTATACTTTCAGATGCTCAAACGACGGCAATGTCTCCAAGTTACAACATCATCAGCATTTGTGTTTCGGGCATTTCTGCAATTCATTTATCTATTTCTCTTTGATTAAATTTTTACATTACAAGTTTTTGTTTATATCATAGGTTTTTCTTAACAAATTTTTGTTAATTGTTAAATAAAAAAGTTTTTTATATATTTATTTTTATAAATAGTTTTCGTAAAAGACTGATTAAAATTATACTAGTTTTATAAAACAAAGTTTTAAAGTGATATTACACTGTTATACTTATACATTTTTATAACTATATTAAAGTGTTTGTTCTTAATATGTCTTTGTTTTAGTATGATACCTAAATCAATCAAAATCAATATTATATTTCCCAATGTTTACTTTTCAAATAGATTTTCAGTTCTTCCTGAATCACTAATGTATTGTAAATAAGTAACATATTGAGCAGTACACACCAATAACAGTGATTCGGGAAAACATGTAGAACAAGCCAGATATAAAGTAAGGTTTAATTAATGTTTAATAGGTCCATCCTTTGCACCGATAACTTGTTCTAGTCGAGGCTTCATTCCGTTTACTATTTGGGAAGAGTATTGTTTTCCCCGCATGTCCTCCTATCCTCCTCTGTATCATTGACATTGGCTTGATCACGCATAAGGGTGGGGTCCTATGCTAGAGCCATTAAACCATACGGTTTAATCTATGTGATTGCAGTCAGTTTGTGACAGTAAAATGAACCATTACATCCGAGTCACATATTCTCACAGTGGGGAAGACAATTTCTTTTAAAATCTCTAATCCCCATTCATTCTGCCACTTACTTGGCACAGGTCACCTGGTTCCATGGAACTCATCCTGCCAATATAATACGAAGTTAATCTTCCACTAGATCGATTTGAGAGGATATTAATTTCTTCATATCTCTCGAGATTCCTCCTCCACAAAATTCTTCTACCATCTTTATCACACTTGAACAACTTTTCATCTAGAAAATGATTTCTTCATTCTCTCAATCAAATTTTAAGTATTGCAAGGCTAATCCTAGCCTGGCCTCTTTATGACTCTAGGTCCTCTCCTGGGTCGGCAGACTTATCAACCAGACGAGCCGAATATCAAGTTTGTAGATTTTCCCATGCCTTCAGAGAGCCGCAACATGAACTTTATTATATAACTTTATTATATATGTACTATGAAAGTCTAATTTGCTTCAGTGAGTTGTAAGAAGAGCCAGATAATCCTATGGCAAGAGCCGCGGTCTGCCGACCCCTGGTCTAGGAAAATAGGTATGTTATATTAATTTGTGGTGGTCAATTCAACAAGCCGAAAATACTTATTTAAGAAGATTTGAGGTTTTGACGTTTAGTCTGTCAGTGTCATCTTTCTTGTTTCTTCTGGTCTTTCTATTGCCACAATGCATTGTGATAATTATATTTTTAATCCTTTTTAATCCACTTTATTATTTCACATCAGTTTCTCTAAAAGTGGTGACCCAACAACTTTCGAACAACGCAACAAGAAAATAATCTTATTTGTGAAGTTATGAAGCTAACGGCAAATTTTGAGCTCGGTATATGTAGACATTCTAAGAGTCCTCGGTCGTCATCTAATATACGGTGATTACAGGGCGCTTAATGCCACTACAATGCCTAACAGAATCAGCTCTTCACAACATGGCCAATGAAAAGTATCAAAACACATAAGAAGCGGAATCGGCAGTTAAGATCCTGTGCCTTGCAAATTTTCTCATGTATTTATGGATGTTGTTGGACCGCTTCCACCATCCAATCATTATACATGTTATTAAATATTAATAATCGCTTCACTAGCTGGCCAGAAGACTTTGCCACGGACATGGAAACCTTCGCTTTCAAACTTAGAGAACATGTTCGTGTACTTAAGTCAGTTAATGCAAAACATCATTCAACTCAAAATGCTTTCATCCAGAACATCAAAACGTAGCATGCTTTTGTTCATCAAGGAAACATCATGTGTTAAGTATTTTCAAGACAGGAACAACATATCAATAGCCGCAGAATACGCTTTCCGGATATATATTCTTCTGAATTTACCGAGAGGGGAGTACTTGTGGCGGTCAATTCAACAAGCCGAAAATACTTATTTAAGAAGATTTGAGGTTTTGACGTTTAGTCTGTCAGTGTCATCTTTCTTGTTTCTTCTGGTCTTTCTATTGCCACAATGCATTGTGATAATTATATTTTTAATCCTTTTTAATCCACTTTATTATTTCACATCAGTTTCTCTAAAAATTTTAGGCTTACGTTTGATAGGTAGAGTTTAATCAGATGACCAGTAAAATTAAAAACATTAAGAGTAAAAAATGTGTTTTATTGTCTGAATGAATAAAATCATCTTATGCTTCCTTTGTGTCTGTGACCAATGCCTCCATCGTGTGTTACGGGATTATATAAATTTAAGTTGGAATGAATATACAAAATTATTTATTGTTGTCTTTTATCAAAAATATTCAATTCATTATACAGTTGAATGTGGGAATAACTAAAGGGTTCACGCCCTATGACACGAAGGATTCCATTCTGAGAAACTCGTGCCAAACTTTAAAAAGATGGTAATGCTATAATTTATTAAAAAGTTATAAAAAAAAGTCGGAAAAAGAACATCAGTGTGCGTAATTTATTTGCATTTAATATTCCATTAAGTATCGTTGTGTTTATATAATTACTAAAGAGGATGCATCGATATTATAAAATCAATACTTAATATTAGTTACTCTACTTTAAAACAGATGGCGCTAAATATACGGTTGTACAAGGTGTAATATATTAGTTATACTAGTTAAACTACACGCCAATAGATGGCGCGTTTCATAGTTTTTGAATGTCAAAATGTTCTCCTGCAACAACCTGCTCTAGCATGTGCATGCATACGAAAGACAGAGAAGGATAGCACAAAAAGCTAATATCACACAACTGACATTTTAATGCGCGTAAATCATATTATGAAATTATGAAAACTTGACGGCAGGGTCCACAGACTCGGGGTAAACTAGCGTGCATGGCGCTGGTGTAACTAAATCCATGCAACTTATAAAATATATATATAAAACAACACTTCCCATTAGATTAAGTATAGATAGTACCTGATAGCTTGTAAGGTAACCCCGAGTTTCTAAATTTGACCCCAACTTTTTGTTGATATATTTCTAAATTTTCATTCAAACTTGGCTTTATTCTTTTGACGCCGCGCACTGCGTATTTTAAGAAACCGACTTTTTTATTAATATCAACAACATGTTCAATTGTTTCAACTATCTTGTAATAGAATGCGTTAGAAAGCATTGTATAGATTTTTCTCAATAGTCTTAGAGGCTGTTTTAGTTCATAATTACATGAATGATCACTAATTATCTTATAATAAATGTTTAATTTAACATAAGTTGTGTTTTTATTTTGTATCTGCAATTCTTTAAGTTACTGTTTCATGGAAATTAATTAAGAAGCAAAATAATAATAAAAAAGTAAATAAACACAAATAATAATATTTACATACTAATAATAATTTGTACTTAAATACACACAATGGTTATAAGGAAAGGTTGTGAAATAAAATAGGTAAAGAATGATTTGTTTAGAGAGAAAGTGTTTTGTGAGAAAATGTCTAAAAATATTGGTTTGTGGCGGTCGATTCTACAGGCCGAAAATACTTATTTGAGAAGATTTGGGGTTTTGACGTTTATTCTGTCAGTGTCATCTTTCTTGTTTACTTCTGTACTTTTTGTTGCCACAATGCATTGTGATAATTATATTTTTAATCCATTTTAATCCGCAATATGATTTCACATCAGTTTCTTAAAAGATTGATGGAACTTGTCTGATGCTGAGTGGTAGCATGTTCCATTGGCGGGATGAATCATAGGATTGAAAAGAACATTGCGAAGGAAAGAAAATGCACAGATCTGCAAGACCGGATATTGAGCCATTTCAGTTCTTCACGATAAGGTGGCCATACTTTCACAGACCATAAACATATCTCACGTATAGGTTAAAGAGACGATCAAGTTTGCTTAGGAGTTCTTCATTAAAGTCGGGATAGCAAATGTTAGCATAGTTAGATATAGGACGGAATAGAGAACATATCAACATAAGCTTCGCCCTAAAGGACGTGAAATACTAGATTCCCAACACAGATCACAGGCCATATGGAGGTGAAGATTTTTAACACGTTAATTTGTCATCAAATCATTAATGGATACACTTTAATAGGGATATATTGAGGCTTATTGTAAGTGTACGGTTGGCCATGTGTTAAATATTATACACAATAACTTAATTGGGTTGAAATTGCAATCCAAAAAATGCAATGAATGCAAAAACAACTTTCGACTAATTGAACTGTGTGTTCATCGCGTATGTGGGAATATGAAGTATTTAGCACAACACATAGCCGTTCCCTATCTATCAATGTAACGATACTCCAAATGCTGGCCCTACAGAAATATTCTGCAACCGTGGCAAATAAAACAACAAGATATTTTATAAACCCAATAATTTATTCAGAATAGTACATTATCAGAACATTCAGTGACTTATAAAAATGTCAGAGAAGTTTAGAGTTACGAAAAGAACATAGAAAAATGTTTGTTTGTTTTTTTTTAAGACTGTTGCCTCATTTATTATTATTAAAATACATTTAAGTGTTTTTTTTTGTAAACTCTGTACTCTTTTTAGTTTTATTTTATTACTTATTCATGACTTTTAGACGTAGGGAGATCGCTTTGAATTAAATGCGGGTCCCGACAGCCCTAGGGATAATATTTACAGAAATTCAAGAAAAACAATGAGTTTTCCTATGTTATTTTCGTTTGAAATTGTCTGAAGTGCTCCTTTAAATTTAAGTTAATTTATCGGAATTAAATTGTAATATTTCGAAGAATCGCTTTCAGCTATTACAGGGGAAGACTTTCTCGTGGAATATTGTTTAAAAAAGTATTTATTTGAATATTTGAGAAGTACTATGGACAATATTAAAAAATCCGAATAAAGGTCCAAAAACATTCAGTCATTAATTTAATAAAGCTATTATTTAGAATATTTATATAGTAATAATTAATTCACAGCTAGTTATTGAATTTAAACAAAACAACATTTGTAATAACCAAATGTTTTGATATTTGTATAGATATCGAATAAATATAAATCTAATCATACTATATTCCTTCATTAAAAAACAAAAGAACGATATTTTTTTTTATAATTGTTTACATAATAACACAATCTGTAATGAATTGACTATAGACGTTGTATTATCTAGTATATTAAATTGAGTGGTTAGTTTCGTTGGTAGTACTGTATACATAACAATTTTAAATATTATTAAAAAGTAATCACCGAAGTTTGGAAGAGTACGTATTCTAAATATTAGTACGGTTTACATAAACATTTAAGATAAGCTAAACATTGTTACTATTTGTCGTAGTACACAGAGAGGAAAGAAACATTTTCTCTACATAATATTCGTAAGTTCCAAAACGTTAATAGAAAGTTTAAAAATCAGAAGAAACTATAGTTCAAGAGCTGTAGCAATTGGCTTCATAAATCCTTTCCTACATAATCAATATATACCCAATTATTATTTTTATTCACGCAGAAATTTTAAACCGGTTAATGTAAAAATATTTGTTCTTTAAATTCACAAATAATTTTAATAAATTTCAGATATTTTAATTAATTTTTATTTTCGTTTTCTATCTACTTGTCTTATTCTTATTATGCTTCACCGCCAATTTTTATTTTATACAATACATAATTAATTACGTTAACTTTTTTTTTCATTTTTTATTCTCTCATTACATCAAATTGATCTTTAGCAATTTATTTTTAACTGACAATGCAGCTTAATTTATTTAACTAACTACCATAAGGATTTGCCGTTGTTTAGGAATTGGGAAAAATACTTGCTCATCTTTTCTTTTTACAAGTATATTCCATTCCAATATCAATCGCTTATTTCAATCTTTGTCACACCACGAAGCCTGAGCTACAGAAGAACCTAGATATAAATATATGATAAAATTAATTAATATTATTCAACTAACAGATAGATAGCCGTAACTCAGTTTAAATTTAGAATTTAGATAGTGTATATATAAACCATAATAGTAAATAGTATCAAACCATTTTTGTTGTACACTTTTTTATATACGCTATGTAGCGTAGGTACGTATTCACAGAGTTACATGGATACGGTATACTATTTATTTATTTTTATTACTACATATATTTGTAAATTAATTAGAGAAAGAATCGGTCTAACCGCTGCTAGAAATGCTAAATATTTAATTTGACTATAAATTGTTAAAATAATTATTAAAATTACGTCATCTAAGCTAATAATAGTTAAATATCGGAGAAGAGTGTTTTGATTCTAGTGGATTTTAAAATAATTATCAGCAGCATTTTTTATCTAATTATTTCAATGTTTTTTTTAAAGAAAATACATTTATTTTTTGAATTCCGAAGTAATGTAATTTTGTTATAAGTACAAGAATACAAGAGGTTTATTTGATGGTTGCTGACAATTAAATCCCAAGAAACCCAATTTATATATAGATTACAGCATTCGTAAAAGAGACTGTACTCGTTATAAAAACAAAATACGGCTTTCGTATTCGCCGCATTTAACCACAAGCACGATAGCTGCAAAGTTTTCGAAACAGCGTATTAAAACTAAATGCGATTTTTGTCAACATAGAATCTTTTAATTTCGTTCTCTAATTGAAGAAAGGATAATTATCAACTATTATTAAATTTAAGTTCGTTTCTATTCGTAAATTAACAAAGAATTTTTATAAATACATACTTTTCGCTAGAGAGATTTGACAGTTATAGAGTCAACTACTGTTACAATAAGAGCTAATATAATGTAGAAACTGCTCTCAGATAAAACTGATGTAAGTAACATTTAGTAAATTTTTAATAAATTATACTCGATCAATAGAAATTAATTACTCTTTAGATATAATAGGCTATAGTACAAATAAATTAAAAGCATTAAGCGTTTGGTTGACAAACGACAGTTTTGAACTGAATTGGTTAAAATAACAAAAACAAATAAACAAAGACACGGTAAGGTAAGAGGTCACTTAACGTACTCCTAAAAGCTTTTGACAAAAAAATGATGGTTATCAAGTCCGTGTTTTTATTTTATTTATGTTTTTTTACTAATTATAAGTTTTTATTTACCAACAAGTGTCCAAAGAATATGAATAATTTGTACAATGTCATAAGAAACGACTCATTTTCAAAACAATGTTCATAATTTGATTATTAATAATGTAAAACCCATATATATATATATATATATAGTTTTATTTTGCCATTATAATAGAGTTATATGCATTGCTACCACGTGCCTACATTAGTGACCGACGTAAGTTTAAGTGGAATTTAAGGTGAATTAAAACCTAAGATAATAACTCTTTAGTATATAAATGTCTCATTTTATTTGCCAAATTTGAATGCTAGTTACGTTGTTTTCGTGTCTAGGTCATCAGTAGCATAGACGTTGTTTAGACTTCTTCGGTGTAGAAAGCGTTACTGGTGCAGTTGCCGTTGTCAGTTGGAGAGTCTGGATGCTCTTCGGGCTCCATTCCAGAGGTGCGCAATTCATCACGTACCTGTAACGTAAAAATAGTTAGCTAGACTATCGTACTTGTAGTAATATGGACTATTAAGCCACTGCTCATATTATTCTTTATACAAATTCATAATCGCAAAAAAAACTATGACGTCACTATACATAAATTTATATTTAGAATTGCAAACCTTTTCAACTTGACGCATGACGCGCAACATGTTCAGACCCGCCAAGTTCTTCAAATCTTGAACGCTCCATTGACCACTTCGTAAGAGTTCAGCAAAAAGGTGAGGGTAGCGGGATACGTCTTCCAATCCGCGAGGCACTCTGTATAAAAAAGTTTCTTTACACTATTTTCACTTTGTTCTCTTAATTATACGCGTCTTCCATTTGGTGTAAAATTACTTCTTTAAAATACAGTTCTTTAAAATACAATGTGTCAAAGTCGAAGGTAAACTTTTGATTTAATATTATTATATGCCTTTAGTTGAAAATCTCAACAAACTTTCTGCGTGATTTAAAACCAAACTGCTCCTAAAATTGATCCTACACTATGAAAGTTTAATGAAATGCTTCAGAAGCATCAAGTTAAAATTGTAATCTGGGGATTTAATGGAATATTTTACGGTCCATAAATGTTGATACAACCTGTATTTGCAGAGCAGTCATGATTTAGGAATATAAATTTCGCATGGCGACTCTGACTGCGAACGTACCTGTTAACACCGTCATAATCACCTCCAATGCCAATGAAGTCGGCCCCGACCAGACGTTTAATGTAGTGGAAATGTTCTGTAAATACCGCGAATAATTAATATTTGTCTTAAAACTGCTAATATATAAGAATACATGTAGTATGACTTATGAATGTAAGACCGGCTCTGGTAGACGATTTAAACGTTTATCCGTGTTTGGGTTTCGATGCCGATATATTGACATTGTCTTGTCTCAATTTACTTTGTACATTTAAAGCATAAGTTAAATATCTCAAATGAAAATATTAATTTCTTTACAATTTGTTAACTGTAATATTTTAGTACGTTCTTTGAAAAATAGATATAAAACGATTATTTTTGTTTTAATTTAATAATAATAGTAGAAGTGTTATTATTTCAATTTAATTTTAATTATATTTTAACGTTAATGTATATTTTATTTGAATCTATAATACGCAGAAATTTCTTTTTTTAAATACGTTTTCGTCATAATCGTAATTATATATTTCAAAATAAATAAAAATATAAAGGTTTCAAAAGGAATTGGCCAATACACTGAATAGATAAAGCAAATGAATTGCGCATATTTATTAAAACGAAATGTAAATATTGAAATAAACAGAGTTTTAATATTTACAGACAAGCATAGATTTTTGGGATATCGCTGTAAAAACAAAAAAAAAACAACAAATAGATATTGAATATGGATGTGAACGATCAATCAAATAAAAAAAATGTTTCAAATTTTAACATTTCGATATCGATGGTAGGATCTTTATTAGTTAAGTGCTAAAAAGAAGATACGACTGCATATATCAATGGTGACATATCGGGTTTAATATATATAAAAATGAATGTTTGTCTGTGAGTCCTTTATATAATCGTAAACTATGCATTTGATCATGTGATGATCTTTAGCAAAGTTGTTGACATGAGCCCACGAAGGTTTCTGAGTTGGTACGACCAATTTTCGACAGATGGCGTCACTGTCATTCTAATGAATTTCATATATTGCCGTGACAGTTCATGACAGCTCACATTGAACAAACAATATTGTCGTCAAATGAACAAAATCAATAAAATGACTCAAAATTAATTAAATATTTGTGTAATGTCTTTTTCAAATTTATTTTAGTTGATGGCGTAGCAACGTGCGTAGGGTACAGCTAGTAATATATAAAGTATATATCGTTTGATTATTGCATGAAGAATAGACACTTGTTCTATACGTATTAAAACTGGGCCCTCCATGTGAGTTTTACCCGTAACTCTTCTATCAGATCATTTGTTTAAACTGCAAACACTATACAGACGAATTAGTCACATAGTAAACAGAATAGTACCAGTAGGTACTATTTTATATCTTCTCAAAAATTGAATGTCATAATTTTTTTTTTATTTTCATATATTTTATATTAATTTTACGATTTTTGCAGTAGTAAATGTTGTACTCAGTCTTTAAACAACTCGTCATGTGTCG
This sequence comes from Tineola bisselliella, assembly GCA_028551675.1. Lineage (NCBI taxonomy): Eukaryota > Metazoa > Arthropoda > Insecta > Lepidoptera > Tineidae > Tineola > Tineola bisselliella. The sequence continues at coordinate 10,767 of JAPWLS010002067.1, forward strand.
GTAGACTACGAGCTAGTGACTGATTCGCTACAAATACATACACACCAAGCGACTGACTACAAATAATATATTAATTAAAATAAATTACACAATTATGTTCTTGCTTTATAAATCGCAATTAATTTTCATTAAATTATTGTATTGTATATAATATAGTCATTAAATCTGTAATTATATCATAATTTGTGATTAAACTGTTATTTTAAACAGCAAACCTAAACTTAACCATAATTTTCAAAACAAGCAATGTTACAAAATGAAAATAGAGAAATTTTGTTAGTTGATTGCCGCCGAGGGACATAAGTTTGTATACTTTAGTCATTTTGAATTCGCAGCCGACTCGTAATGGAAAATTTGAGGGGAACTTTATTCAACTAAAATTTATTCATTTTGTTATGTAATATATATATACAATATATACATATGTGATGCGAACAAAAGAAATCCGAAAAGAGTCATAAGTATAACTCTGTAAAATAGTGAAACCTTTACTAAACGAGCAGAGATAGATTAGTAGGGGGAAATTAAAAACACGATTCTAGGAAAATACTGTAAGATCAACTAATTCCAGATGCTCGCAAAACTCCAGTTTTATGTTATCATAATATTAAGTCCTCCCGAGCCTCTGTGACACATACGATAAGTCTAATCCGTCGTAACTTGTACGTTTGGGTGAACACTGAACAGTTGTACAGCTAACCTAACTAACTGACGTCTGACGTATCCTAAGCTCTCATATTCAATACAATACATATGATTTTGACAGTCGTAGTACATAACACAATATGTCCGCCAAGCTTGATTCTACGTTAGAATAAATTCCTTCATTAACAAAAATACACAAATATTTATAAATAATAATATAGATTTTATTTAATAAGTAGCTGAAGAAAGTAGAAAGTACTAGTAAGAAATGGTGTATATAATTGCAAAATGGTTATATAAAATATTGTAGATACAGGTACAAATACTTTTAAAAAGTTTTTTTTGTTCGAGGTATCATTTCTTAAGTATACAGAGACATGTGCCCCTGTGAGTGACATCTTTATATTTAGTTATTGTCACGCAAATGTTAATGTGGACCATAGAATATTGTAAAGATCCTGTATCCGTAATTCTAATGAGAACTTAATATCTAAATGTAAAATACTATCAATAAATCTCAAAATACGAGAATATGATGCCGTGATTTAAATCCGAATAGGGTATTGAAGTAGATTAATCCGATTTTGTTTAACATCATTTGTGCTAATTAAAAACTTATTCAGTTCTGTGTTTCGTAATATTTGTTGATAATTTTACATCGTTTATTATATAGTTTAATTTAAAAATATTGATTAACTATGCACCAATTAACTTGTAAGATATAAGTATAATATCAATTCAATCAATCTTGCGTTTTTTAATTTACCGTGCAATATATAATATAAAAAATTGGTAATATTTAATTTAAAAAAAAAAACAAGATTCTAAAAGAAATCTCATTGAGAAATCTAATGAGAAAAGTTTTCTTTTACGATTTTCATTTCAAAGTTTTCGTTCATCCTCCGATTCCGTGATATCGCTATTTAGGGCAACTCAATTATGAAACAATTTTTTTATATACATAACATGCAGACATAACTCTTGAAAGTGCGTATACATATAGGTATATATATATATATATATATATATATATATATATATATATATATATATATATACATATAGGTATATATCTTATGAGACAACCTATACTAAAATAGCCTTATTGTATTAAATATAGAATTCCTTTTAAACTAAGTAACGTGTGAAATAGCCCGAACCCCGGGAAAATTTAATGTACTGATGTGTTGAATGTCCCTCAATAATAATGTTAAATGGAGTGGACGATCGTTACAAAGTAGTCTCTATGTTAAGTAGTATATAGTCATCTTTAGAACATACTTAATCGTGTGGAAAATATTGGGTAAAACAGGTTTTACCTGATAGTTAATATCAATACGAATTTATATAGCCCTTACAACCTTTGACTAAACCATTCTATTTCTTAAATTTTTATTAATAATTATAAAACATTTTATACTCTTTTTAAGTTTAAACTTTATTTGATATATGTTCTATAGGTATGTTCAGTTGGGATAGTTCTAAGGTTGCGTAACTTTACACATACCATATATCTTAATTTTATATTATTATATGTATATGTTTTACAATAATATTACTTCGAGTTATTTAATATTCATTGGTTATAAAATAATGAAACGGAATTTGTATGAATCTTTAAGTTTCAAACTTCATTCATACAGTAAATTAATTTGATACATTATTGTACAGCGGAAATTCGTGCTTATTACGATGGAACAATACTTATATTGGCCTGCTCGGTCATATATGAGGGTATAGTTTCATACTTTCTCGTCACCTCGTTAAAGTTTGTTGTTAATTTTAGTTCTTAACGTTAAGTGCTTTTCGAAACTTGTGTAATTATTTTCCTTCATAATAATTTCTACACACGATTTTAATTAATTTTATTATCGTATCATTGTTTTTAAATATAATACGCTTATCAAACTGACGCATTTTTATCAAATATTAATTTGTTTATTACGAGCATTATATGCTTGTATTGGCCCTTTAAATATTATTTTTAACTTATATAATATTTGAAGTCAAATCCGATATACACTTTTTATACTACTTAATCTTAAGTAAGTAGAGATGTATACAGACATGGTTCTTAAGTCAATAAATTTAACTTAGGTTACGTAATCGAATCTATAATGAGACGTCTTGGTAGATAATTGCGTTAACGTTAATTTAACATTTGCAATTGCATGCTCATTACGTTAAGGTGTCGGACTGGGTTCGAATCCTGGTCCTTGATCTAATACCTAAATAATTATAGTGGCCAAGTCTTTTATTACTTTAGAATGATATTATATACGACAAGAAATCAATCATGTAGGTACATTCGTAGTTAGCATCAAGACTTTATTATAATGTGAACATATTAACTTATAAAGCCGAGTCTCCTGCTCCTGTTTCTTCGAAACATTACACAAAAACATTGAAACATTGGGGCGTGGCCGTACACAATGTTTTTGCTTTCCGTCGACCACGGAAAACAAAAAACATTGTGTATGAATACAAAAATGTGTACGGCCACGCCCCAATGTTTCGATGTTATTGTCTAATGTTTCGAAGAAACAGGAGCAGGAGACGCGGCTTAATATAAACATTTCATATGTAATTCTAATCATATGAATAATGTAAAATTATAACCCGATATTTGTACCAAATTCTAAACATTATAGGCATTAATATAAATGATAAATTGCCAAAGGGCAAGGGATAAATAACATCTAGAAATTTTCATTGAAATATTCTCGGTCCAAATTTTGTGTAGAACTATGAATTTAGGTGTTTAAATATTTAATACAGGTTCTGAAATTTATCTGTTACAAATATACCACAGATTAATTTTCATATAATATGTATATAACTACATAATTTAGCTTGATTTCTTGTCATACAAAATATCTGCGTAGAACACATAAAAAATGAAAACGGATAAGTACCTACACATAATGCTCCAACGAATCTAAACTAATATAGGATCCTAGTACTAAAGTATTTAATAATAAAAACTATATATAATATAATAAGAACTATAATTAATATGAACTGCGTACTCTGTAAATTTAATTGCAAGCTCACGAATATTTTTTATAGGTTTATTCCAATATCAAACGTTACTATTAATTTCGTTTCTAATCCTATTTAAATTCGAATTATAATTTTTAGGCTAATTATCATAATAAATATAATAATTGTAATTACATATTAGTAAGAAAATTATACGTTTATGAATATATGGGCAAATAATTTATTTCCAGACAAAGCAGGAATTAGAAATAGAATGTTGACTAAAAGCTAAACTGTTATAAGATAAAGCTTAACACACGTGTTTCAGCTGTCTTTACCAATGATGCGTGATTCTGCATGAGATACGTAACTATTCCAGCTACTTCCAAGCTGATCCCGAAGCGCGACTAGGTTACTTCACAGATGTTCCGCTTGAACGTGGTGGTAATACCCTGGGACGGCATACTGGGCTAATAACCATCATTAGTCTGCCTACCACTCTTTAACGTAAATTTTGAAATTAAATAGAATAAAAACTACGTCAAATTGTAAAAGTGTGAAAATAAATCCTCAAAACTGGATTTAAATTTGGTAAACAAATATATGCGCGATATCAATCTTTTTCCCATTCAATTAATCGGGTTACTGGATTTCTCCGAATCAACGTTTTGAATACATTTTTATATAGGTATTTTAATTTTAATACGCATGACACGTATTGATTGGATTTAATGTTAAGTAGCATTCTTTATCTACCCGTCAACCTTTGAGACCATCAGAGTTGGTTAAGGGGATTAGAGGGAAGGGTGGCTAAGAAAGATAGACTGAATCCTCTAAGGCGATGAATGATCCCTAACTTAAGTAACATTAAATTTGATTAATATTAATTTGAGTAACTCTGAGTATTCAATAATACGAGTAAGAGAAATAAAATTTCATTAACTTACCTGCGACATCAGTGATGGTTGCGTTAGGGGAGCATTTCACAAATTCGGGATAGAAGTTCACCATGATTATGCCGCCGTTCTCTTTCTGTTGACAAATTAATAACAAATATTGCATGTCAATATAATAATAATAATAAATACTTTATTGCTTTAAAACATAATAATAACAATACAATAACAATAGGAAGCAGATTTAGAGCAATTGGCGATATATAGTAGGTATATAGTTTAAGAATTTCTCTTACTAACACATTAGTAATATCACCTCGTACTGTCTAAAACAGTGTTTCCCAATCTTTTTTGTGCCATGCCCCACCTTAGCCTTTCTAAAATTCTTATGCCCCCCCTATGTAACCAAACACCCAGTTGATATTTTAGTCTCGTCAAGCGAAGTTATACCTAATAATTATCTATCGCAATTATTTAAGAATTTGCTCTTTTCGTTAAATTTAGTACCGAAATCTAGCATTGGATTTAAATGGCCCTATGCATTTTAATGGATTAAACTCGTGTCGAGTCCATTTTCGATATTGCCCCCCTTAACAATCAAATTGTCCTGTGCAGTAGGGCGTGGGTCCCATATTAGGAAACACTGGTCTAAAACCATTCTCAATTTAATTACAATAATAATTTTTCGTATCGAACTTAAATTTCTGCAAATAAAACGTTCAGGAATATAAATTCTATTAATGTATTAGTATAAAAGAATAATTAAATAATCAAAAACAGTATTAAGTCTAAAACAATAATAACAATCATATTATTATTGTCTTAAACGGGTTAATTTAAACAATGTTATTTAATTAATTATAATACTGGTACATTGCTTGTGGAATTAAATTTAGTTTTCACACGACGGAAGCTTTAATTCAATGACATCGCATGTCACATAACTTGACTTTATACTACATAATAATAATTTGTTGTGTTAATTACTAATTATTAGACTGACAGATAATGACCGCAACTTAGATTAACTGTCTTTTGTTTCATTATATTTATTTATGAATTAAAATTAATATATATCTCACACACAAATGGATTTTAATAGTACGTTTTGTATTCTTAATTTTGTAGGTAGTACTATTTAAAAAATATATATAACGCAAACTGTGTTTAGTGGAACAGTCCTAAGTAAACAGTGGAATTCAGTCGTAGACCCATGTGGAACGCAGCGCTTTCAACCAAGATAACAGCTTGTACGCGTTGTATAATTAATTACTATAGTCTTTATGTAGAGGTAACAGCGGGACAATTATTCACGTCGCATAATCACATTTGGTTATACAAAGCACAACAGAAGACAGACTGATTTTATTGTTATTAGTCTCTTAAATTATGATTGACGATATATTGGAGTTATGAACAGTTTTTGGGACTGCACATTTCGTCTATATACGGTATTGTTATTAAAAATGCCGCGATTGCACTATCGGCTATAGCGTTGTTTAATATAAGACATGTGTCTTGTCTTGTCTTTCCGACGAAAGTTTACGTACCCCTGACGCAGGAGTGTCTTGCAAGAAAATCTTCCTTATAGCTTCATATTTACTAATTAGAAATTTTACGATTCATCTTTATACCTACGTTACATTCAAATTACTGCACAAACTGATTATAGTAAGTATACCGTAATGTAATTTATTTTGTCACCAGCAGAAGCAGGCATTTTGATAGTAGCTATGTAGTTGCTAAAATAGCCCAGAGTTTATTTAGTTTAAAAACATAGATTGTTAAAAAATATTGAAAACATAAAATAGAAAATATCAGGTAAAACTAAAAAATAAAAATAATAAACAACGTGGGTAATTTAATAACGTTGATAAACGGCCCCACATATCATGCTGATCCTTATTTATTTACTATACTAACGCAGCTCTTTATGATCAAATAGAAAATTTTATATAATTTTTAAAAACAATAAAACTGGAGAGGTATGTAAACTATTAATCGCTCATAAATCATTCGTCATTTTATTATTTTAATAGTTCGTTGTTATTGCTATAGGTGTCATAAAAGGAATACCGGAAGATTTATACGATAAAATTAAAATTCAATTACTACACTGTTAATGCAAACCCAAATTTAAACAAAAGAGGTTCAATTTGCAGTTGTACGTGATTTTTACATAAGGTTTAAGTATTTTTTTTTATCTTCTTAAATGCGGTTTCTATTTATAAAATAATCAAAATAAACGTGATAGTAAAATGTTCGTTTTTAAATAATGAATGCTTTCAAAAGAGGTACATTACATTACGATTAGTAGGTACATAACATATTTCTATATTCGAATCGACTTACCAGTGAGTGGATGATATCATCAGGAACATTACGTTTGTGTGCGCAGAGGCTGTAAGCAGACGAGTGGCTGAATATGACGGGTGCCTTCGACAGCTTAATGGCGGCTCTGGTTGTGTTGTCGCTGACGTGGGACAGGTCAATAATCATTCCCAAACGATTCATTTCTCGGACCACTTTCTGTCGAAAAATGAAATATATTCTTAAATTAATTGGGTAATTCCATTTGAAGGTAAATATTTTAACGCATTGTAGCACTCCGAACATAATATAAAATATCCAAAACATATACACACGGTGATAGATATTCAGAAGAACTCTTAAAGCAAATTTGTATTAATTGTAACGTATAATTTCTTTTATTGTCTTTGTTTTAGGCGAGTAGAACTAAAATGATATATGACATTGTTGCTGGATACGCCTGAATTATTAATATAGCAATACATATACTTTATCAAAATTGTTAACTTTTCTAAATTATAAGGCGTTAAGCGAAATAAATCTAAATAAAAAATGATATTTAATTGGATGCCCGCAATGTAAGTGAATACGGTAATATTATTTACACAAGATAAATATATTGTCATTAATATTAATTTCAAATTTATTTTATTTATTTTGATTATTTTAAATATGATGTCGATGTTTCGAAGTTATACATACCATCGTGGTCACTACAAGACTGATTAGTAAGTCCCATAATGCAATTAATTATAGTTACGTTTCGTTAGGTTAGTTATAATTCGCCGTATATATTAAATATTAAATCCAATAGTCTTTTAAATTTGTATTGGAGATTTTAATACACATTTTATTTAAGAGTGCATCCTCTTTGATAAAAGACAGAGTGCTTTTAAGAGGTCCGCAAATCCCTCCCTTGACATTTTCTATTAAATTCAGCCTTTTTCATTCAAAAGGATAAGTTAGAAATTTTCCTTTTCAAAATGAATACAGGAGCAAAACATTTTTCATTATTATTCGTACTCGGCTTTGTATACGTTTTTTTTTTGTAGACCAAGAGTTAACCAGACAAATTATATTTAAATATGTACGTACTTACACATCAGGGTATAACAGAACATTATTTACATGAAAATAAAATGAGTTCATTTGTTTATTTACTTTATTCAATTATTTTCTATAATACTTATTACGTTGTTTTAATAACTTTAGCTAATAATATATATTAGTATTATATATAATAGTATATTTGTACTGATACAACTAAGGACTGCATCTGTCAATTTCATACATTACAAATGTCATTCTAAACATTTGTATTATACTTTAAAATAATATATAGAGAATGTTAGAAACTCCTGGTCTACAAAGAGAATCAGAGGTAATTTGGGTCATTCACAATAACGGGATATTTATGCATAAGAATCATAAATTGCCCAGTTATATTTTTAAAAGAGCTTTTAGTGGGTTATACTGTGCCACAAAGAGCACAAGAGGTAAATAATGTTTGGGTAAATGTTCAACATTCTAAACGGAAACGGCGAGATGGTTGTCATAAGTTTAATGAGATTTTTATGAGGTTGTAGTTTTGCATTCACTCGTTTAATTTAGTTTAGTGTTAATTTAAAAGGCGCGCTTCCTGTAAATATCAACGTTTACGAATACTATTTCATTTAAAAATAAATATCAAAACAAAGTATTTTATAATAATTTTTGTTCTCAATTAATCGCGCAGCAGCAATCTTTAAAATATAAGAGTCATTTCATTCCACAAATGACATGAATAAGGCTAATGATTTATTAGAAAGTTAGTGAAAGTGAAATTCAAATAAATATCAAAGTCCCTCTAGCTTACCTCTCCGAATTCTGTGAGTCCGTCGGCAGCGGGTGCTTCATTCGACGAGTCAGCCCTAAAAGAAACAATACAAATAAATGTACCACGAACTAACAAAAGAAATGGAAAAAAGGAAATAAAGGATAAGGGACAACGTCCATCCGCTAGAAAGTCTCTCTTTTGTTCCAAGTCGCGTTCAAAATAAATGTTTCTACTTAATGCCTTAATTAAAAAAAAAAAACAACATAAACGGTTTAACAATAGAAAAAAAATGGAAATCAAATATTTGAATTATTCGAATTGATTACGTGTCTCGAGCGTTGGCAAAATATAACATAAGAAGTAAATTCAACAAAAACATCGATATTATTGTTCGTGATTGAATAAATATTTATCATTCATTTCAATTTAGACTTTGTTATACTACCATAACCTTATCAATGTTGAAATAACAACTCTTATTTATATACCAGCCCATCCTAAAACAATACGAACATTCCAGCTGGCTTCTATTTCAGTACGGAAATCGTTGTACCTAACTGAATACGCCTTTTTAGCATAGAGAATCTAGCTGCAATACTAGTTAACTCATTGAGACAAATGCAAGAGTAAACGTCTCAGACACCCTCTTTGAGAACAATTGCCCGGTATACGACTACATTGCAATATAACCCATAGAATTTTTGACCTTTAATACTTTTCTAATCGTTTACAAATAATATAAAATGATTCTATACCTACGTAAATTTGTAGAGCGTTTCATGATTGATTCCATGAAGCAGTAACTTAAGGAATTGCAGATACAAAATAAAAACACAACTTATGTTAAATTAAACATTTATTATAAGATAATTGGTGATCATTCATGTAATTATGAACTAAAACAGCCTCTAAGATTATTGAGGAAAATCTATACAATGCTTTCTAACGCATTCTATTACAAGATAGTTGACACAATTGAACATGTTGTTGATATTAATAAAAAAGTCGATTTAATACACTTTCTTAAAATACGCAGTGCGCGGCGTCAAAAGAATTAAGCCGAGTTTGAATGAAAATTTAGAAATATATCAACAAAAAGTTGGGGTCAAATTTAGAAACTCGGGGTTACCTTACAAGCTATCAGGTACTATCTATACTTAATCTAAGGGGCAGTGCGATGCGTCGAGTATGCTTTTTATTCAGTATGCTTTTTATTATTATCCTAATTTGCATGGATTTAGTTGGCCCAGCGCCATGCACGCTGGTTTCCCCCGAGTCTGTGGACCCCGACGTACTATTTTCATAATTTCATAATATGATTTACGCGTATTAAAATGTCAGTTGTGTGATATTAGCTTTTTGTGCTATCCTTCTCTATCTTTCGTATGCATGCATATGCTAGAGCAGGTTGTCAAATGGAGAACGTTTTGACATTCAAAAACTATGAAACGCGCCATCTATTGGCGTGTAGTTTAACTAGTTTAAAGAATATATTACACCTTGTACAATCGTATATTTAGCGCCATCTGTTATAAAGTAGAGTAACTAATATTGATTATTGATTTCATAATTTCATAATATGATTTACGCGCATTAAAATGTCAGTTGTGTGATATTTAGCTTTTTGTGATATCCTTCTCTATCTTTCGTATGTATGCACATGCTAGAGCAGGTTGTCAAATGAAGAACATTTTGACATTCAAAAATTATGAAACGCGCCATCTATTGGCGTGTAGTTTAACTAGTTTAAATAATATATTACACCTTGTACAATCGTATATTTAGCGCCATCTGTTATAAAGTAGAGTAACTAATATTGATTATTGATTTCAAAATTTCATAATATGATTTACGCGCATTAAAATGTCAGTTGTGTGATATTTAGCTTTTTGTGCTATCCTTATCTATCTTTCGTATGCACGCATATGCTAGAGCAGGTTGTCAAATTCAGAACATTTTGACATTCAAAAACTATGAAACGCGCCATCTATTGGCGTGTAGTTTAACTAGTATAACTAATATATTACACCTTGTACGATCGTATATTTAGCGCCATCTGTTATAAAGTAGAGTAACTAATATTGATTATTGATTTCATAATATCGATGCGTTCTCTTTAGTAATTATATAAACACAACAATGCGTTATAGAAGATTAAATGCAAATAAATTACGCATAGACCAGTGTCGATAACTTTGAAAATGGTAAAAGTGATAAAAAATTATAGTAGGTTGAAAGTCATTAGAAAAGGAAGAGAATATAACAAAAATGAAAGGAAAAATAAATTACGGGCGATGCAATAAAGAATTTATTATTATTATTATATTTATTGACAAATATCATAGTACATATTAAGCATAACCTGACTTTTAGGAACATGTAGTCTGATCATGAAAGAGACTTTTATTATTATTTAAAACATTTCAATAATCTATTGTTAATGTTAGATTTATAGTCCAGCGTTTTCCAATCAAGACAATCAATGAAATATTTATTTAACGGGACAAAATTTCTAAGTTAGAGCGGAATAAATTCAAGTTAGGAATGAGCATCAATTGCTTTCTGAAAATGATGCCTCCAAGCAATTGGATACTCCATTTTGAATTATACTACTTCCTTTGTTAGTATCGCATTTCACATTTCAATAACTGCAATGGGTATAGTGCAAGTTAAATACGAATTCTTGGATGTGTTGTAATTTCTAATAAAGTGTACACGCTTACATTTGGCTTGTATTTAAAATTTCTTCCGACAGGTATTAGGGCCACCAATCATTTCTGAGAATATATTTTGGAAATAGGTATATCTTTTAAAGATTTGAAATTCTTTGATTTTGGAATTTAAAATATATAAATAATTTAGCAATAGCAGCTATTATTGCTTGAATTATAACTCGGTTATGGTTTAAATTAAAGAAGTACCTATTTATATTCAATCAATACTTTTCTATCGTTTAAACTTTAAGCGCAATAAACTTTATAATTTTACTCCGGGAATTTTAATGAACGATAATCTGAAAGGACACCGATAATTGAAATGTACCTACTCTTAATATTTAACGAGACACTAATTAGTTTATAAGATGTCTTAAGACGTATGAAAATCTGTTGTAGATTCAATGATGCTATGAATGATTTTTAAACCTCGACATAAAAGAACAAAGCTGTATCGTTATAAGACTATGGGTTTTTATATATATATATATTTTTCAGATATACGGTTCATGTTCGGAGGCAATTAAAGAGAAATATAGTACACGTAGGCAACAGTTTCTGCTTTATAAGAGGAATAAGCACCACCCAGGTAGACTAATCTCGTTATATCCGAGTGTGTATTCCAAAGCTGATTTCGAAAACTGACTGGATGCCTTCACAGACCTAGGATCGCGATTGAACTAGTTTAAGCCGCTCTAATCCGCCTTAAACTTCTTGTAACAAAATTACGAAGCAACCTACCTACCAAACGATATTCAATTAAATTATTCATCGAATCATGTTCAGATTGGATATTAATATATCCTCTATCCACCAATAACGAGCTACAGTAATGCCCCGCTTTACGCGAGGGATAATTTCCGGAAAAAATCGCGTTAACTGAAATATAGACGCGACCATAGAGAAGTTGAATGACTATATTATGTTTATACGCACTCTTTCGCGTAATTTAATAATAAATCTAATTTCGCGTTATAGTGAAACCGCGCATAACGGGTTGCGTAAAGCGGAGTATAACTGTATAAAGAAGTGAAACATGAAGTTGAACTATATGAGATTTTGTACATAACTGTAACTTGGCATTATGTCCTTATATCCAGTATTGTTTTCTTACAAATAATTAATCAGCTTTATCAGCTTACCATATATGTATGATACCGTATATGATATGTATGATGTATATATACATTTGACAGTTTCATACATTATAAACGTCATTGTAGCGTATGGATGTTTCAGTTAATTTATATCGAAAAGGGTTCATAATACAGGAAGTTAATTAACATTTGAAAATATGATTTATTTACTCAACGATTTCATTAGACATTTAATTTTCAATCCAAAGATAGTTTATACTTTGAACCGAGTCATTCGGGTAAAATCGATTATTAAAAAACGCATTAAAGGATTTTTGTTAAAATAATATCAGATGCTTTTTAACGTTAAACTACAAAGTATTTGCTTATCACCCGCCTCCTTTCAATCCACTCTCTCCAAGATAAGGGGTGCAAAACGTTAATACACATGACTTTTCAATTCTGCGCCCTTTACACGTGCGATTTTTCCGACCTTATTTTGTAAAAGCCACTTTACTAAAACTTTATTTTTTTCCAGAATTTAGAACCTTAAGGAGTATATTTAAAATTCTTATTCATTTGTGTGTGTATAAAATGAAGTGTGAGGAAAAGTAAAACCATTTACATTTAGGCTTTTCCCGGCCGTTTATTCCTCGTCCAGGAGCTCACTTAGAACGCTCGGCTTAAATAAACATTTGATTTTTGTTTAACACTATATAACCCTAATTATTATTCGAAATGTTTAACACAAAAACAATTGAATGTCGGATAAAAAGTGTAAAATATAGAGTTGATATTGTATAGATAGGTACAAAATATAAATACATACATAGTCTTATATAGGTTGTGTCGCAAAAAGAACGTAGATAAAGGAAAATCGATACGAAAAGGGCGAATAGAAGTCTCTCTTAATTTGAAGTAGAAACAAATGCGTCCCCATTAGTGCCGTCCCGACATGATAAAAACTTTCGATTAAACCAAAAAATAATATACAATCTCTGCTGTGATGAATTTCGTCTGTAAACAATTTGTATTTTTGGACATGTTTTATTAATTGGTACATAATATTAATTTTATTAGGTATTTCTAAATTTAAACGTAACCACATTCGGTCTGATTTTAAACTACAGTCTGCGAGTGTAGTCTGTTACTATTAAAAAAAATACTTTGAGATACGCTTCTCTTTTTTCATTTAAATTAATTCTTAAAAATCCACAATTAGGTTATTTTTATTTACTCATTAGGCACTTCGTTACCTTATATTTTAATTGTAACAAAATTATTATAACATTATTATAATCAAAAACATTTCCAAAGTTTCTTTGAAATATAATTTTGTACACAAACAAGCCAATTATCTCATTACAGATTATAACGACTATTATTGAATTCGTTATCAAATTCTTAAGCATCAAAGAGTGGTATACTGACTAGTGATTAAGTCTAGTATCCCACCACATTCTGATCACTTTTCGAGATAAACTTGGATTTTTGCCCTATGATAAACACTTATGATTATACTGGGGGTATAGCTTAACATCAAGAGGATTGTAGTCATACGCCTGGTTACTATAAAAGTACGACCTTTTTTTATTGTAAATTGATATATTATTTAAAAAAAGAACACAATGAATATAAAAGTATTTTGTTTCAATAGGGTATTACGCAAAAACAAAGATAAGATAAAATCAATACGAAAAGGGCAAATAGAAGTCTCGCATATATTGAAGTAGAAACAAGCGTTCTACATTCGATCGATAAATGCCGGATTTATGAAGAAAATATGCACTGTCCAGATTTATATTTGGCACTACTATACTTTACTGTTAGAAACAAAAGAAGAGAAACGTATAAAAACGATTCAAGATATAAAAACTAGTAGAGTGATAAAGTTTGTACGGAGTTACATATAAATACACATACACATATATATAAATACACCAATAAAGAGAAGAGAAATGCTGATATATCAGTGATATCTTTTTTTGTACAATTTTGACACTAGAACTATCAACCGGTCAATATGACAGGTTTTAAAAATTCTTCACAAGACCTTTATGTAAAACCTTACTCGTTATTTTTTGTGAACGATTCTATTTTTTATAATTCTAAAATAAATTTATTGAATTATATTTAATACTTTGCAAGCATAAGTCATCCGGTCAATTTGACCGGTTGATAAAAATAGGTCACATTGACCGGCTGGTAGTTCTAGCGTTAATAGTACATTCTGATATAGGCCTAATAACTATCGTTAATAAGGCGGCATTTCGGCTGTCATGTTACAAGATATGACAATTTAAGATACAATTAACCTTGAGAGAAGCTGGGTCGAACATATAACATATAATGTAGTAACCAGTTTTATTACATACTTTTAATTACTGAAAGATATAAAGTTTATTTAAGTAACACGACAATTTCTAATGTAATTAGAAAGGTTCTTTTACTCTACGGAACCGCTTCTATATTAATTAGTACGTATCATAAGTCACAATATTTTTATATTATGCTTCTTTTATAAAACTAATAGAACATACGAGAACATACATATATATGCATGTTATAGTTTGAACGTGTGATCTGATAGAGTAATTACGGATAAAAGTCGTACTCACGGCGTTGGCTTAAGTGTTTGCCTATATAGGTGAGGTAGATGCCAGGGTTAGGGTCGGACCCACTAATAAACTAAGAAGAAAAACAAAAAGTAATTCATAAATTGAATTTAATAAACCAGCATTATCAATCTTTTCTGGTTGTTTTATCACGGTACAAACACGAATAAATACGAGAGAATTTCAATGGATAAAAAACACGCATATATACACTATATGTACCTACCTATGTCTATATAATTTAAATATAGATTTACGCCTCACGACACAATCCCCTCTATACGATTATGTTATCATAGTCCTGTTTATTTAATTGGAAAAATAATCTTCCCACGCAGCTCTGTTTAACACGAATAAACACGCTCTAACTAGCATAAGCGCATTTCTATTAAAATTATCAAAGGATTTAATTGCGCAATTACATGGTAATAATAATATCCCTATTCTCATAGGTTTTACACTTATTAAACTCTTTATAGATATTAAATTATAATTTTTGAGAGTTATAAACATAAGTAAGAATGGGTAAATATTTATTGACAGTAAACATTTTTATTAGGTTTATTAAAGTTATTTGATATATGATGTTTTTTTTCGATCTGTCCCGTTTTGATTTTCGATTCAAGGAAAAAAAAAACAAACAAAAATCTTTAAATACAATTTCTTCTAACCTCAAAAACGAGATTATATTTCTTTTGAATCTTTCTCTAGTTTAAGATTACCTTTCACTGATCCATCGAAAAAAGGTTTATATACTAATAAACGTTTAACTGAATAACCAATATTTTTTCGTACAGAATTGGTAGTTCCCAGGTTTGAACTGCTCAGATATAAAAACTTTACAGTTTTACTATAACTATAACTAAAATTACTATAACATACATAAACCTTATATAAAATAATATACAAGTAGGTATGTAGGTACCTATAGATGTGTGTTTAATTCCGATCAATGATTCAATGCTAGGGGTAACTGTTTGACGAAGGGGTTAGCCCGTAGGGAATCAGTCAAAGCATGTACACCAACAATAGGTCAGTGAATAACCTAATTGTTCGTTCAACATTTCGACTTGCGACGTCATAACCGTCCTAATTTAATAATAGTTATTGTTTTATTCGGTCAATTAACAAAAGAAGAATAATAGATCCGAATTATGAAAGAATAAAATATAGGCTAGTTCTAGGTAAACTGGTATTGGTTAGTTATCAACTCAAGTCTGCAGTGTTGGGGTTAATACCACGGTTTTCTAACAAATCATTTGTGAAGAAAGCTCGTCACATTTTGGAATTAGCTTAAAAGTAGTTGAATATAACCTGTCAATAGAGGTCATATTTACAACGAAGTATTAATGATACGGGCCACGGGGCTACATGATATGACCGAATATACGTTATTTTGCAATGAAATCATTGTTTCTAATACCTTTATAGACCCACTGTTTTTCTTATACAAATAACTCCAGATACGTAAAAATAATTAGTTTGAAAAACTCTAAAATGACGGATTACTAGCTCGTTTATTTCGAAAGCTTTGATGAGCGACGAGACGGAGTGTGTTGTTTGCTAATAATAGAATAATCATAATAAATAATATAAATAAGCGTAATAGTAAGTAATCTTATAGACTTTTAAATTAGTTTTTTAAAATAATCTGATATCAGAGCTTTGAAGGAAATAAAAATTTATTTGTCAAGAAACTGGAATTTAAAATATTAACAATCTTGACACGATTACGTAGTGTTTGTATATATTTTTCTCGGAAATCAAATTACGTTCTTCTTATTCAGGGGTTTTTTTATTGAAATAACAAATAGGATACAGATGATATAAGACGTAAACTTATTCGAAAAATAAATAAAAAATAGTGACAATATATGTATTGATTAGTTCGTATTACTCATATGTACTTGAAGTAATCTATAATATATATGATTACAATTTGATCTGAAACATCAGTTCTACTATATAATTATGCGTAATTCAAGTTCCATTAGGTGCTAAATCAAACAGTGCAAATGAAGGCTGGAAGCGTTGCGGAATAATCTACTTAATGAATCGGTGTTATGTGTTCGACCAGCGCTGAACTGGACGTTGAAGGAATTATTTGCGAACGTATTTACTTTTTAAATTAAGAATGTTCGTGAATGTTTGTTGTTTTGGACGTTGTCGTTAAGGAATATAAGAATATAAATTAATATAATTATTTTATGAATATGAGTGAATAACTTCTCGGTAATAGAGGGCAATTTCAGCATTATCAATCAATGCTTATTCAAATTGTAATTTTACTGTCAAATAGGAATTACGATTTCTTCATAGATTTAAAAAAATATTTTAACAAATTGCTAATAGTCGAAATTACTCTTTGAAATTCGCAAAATTGTCGCTTTGCATTTTGTGTTAATTTACATCATACTCTAATTATATGAGCAAAAAGACAGGCAACTGTTGCATTCAAATTGATCAATTTTCAAAATGTATGAGCGAAGGTTAGAGAAAAATGTTTGCATGAAGCAGTCACATCCGCCATGCCCGCTTAATGAGCCGAGATTGCATTAGCCATGCTGGCAATAAACCTTCTATTATACACGGTGTTTACGCCTGAATTATGTGCAAATTAATTCGTAGTCAATTATTGCTATTAACATTATTCAGGCGTTTGTTTTTGTTTGACTGCTGATTAGTCTTTTAAACCATAAAATCTGTTCCTAACACTTATTACTCTAAACATCGAGCAATAATTTAATAAAGTATTCAATTACATTATAAGGTCCTTTATACACTATGCAAATTTGCCATCTTTTTGCTCCTTAATCTAATTGTTATATTTCTCAGATCAATAAACTCACCATGGTGTGTTGCAAGTATGAGTGAGGGTCATGTATCGTACACCCAATTGATAATAACTCCGTAATATAGCGAGAGAGTTGGCAATGGAATGACCACCTTCAATCCCAATAAGTGATGCGATGCGACGTGGACGAGCGCTGTGTGCCTCCAGAATATCTAAACAAAGGTTAAATATTAATACATTGTATATTTTGGTATGTACGTATATGTAAATCTTATTGAATGTTTTATTAACACATTTATTATGACAAGTCGCCCAATAAACTCCCATTAAACTTAATCGTCTAAATTAAAAAAAAAAAAGAATAATGTAAATATACCATGCCCCTATAGTCTCAACTGCAAGCTCAATATAATAAATGAGTTTTTTTTAAAATAAATATATAATTAATTATAATTACCGGTAACGGATTTTGCCATTTGTAAATGTTGAGGGTACTTGTCTACTAAACGACGAATAATGTCAATTTGCTCCAATGTAAGTTGTACTGCATCTCTGTTTTGAGCACTGCATGGTACGAAAGCTGACCAGAACTGCAACAATTACATATAAATTAGTATTACTGTGAAGTTTAGTAGATTAGAGCAACTGACAACCTAATCGTTAATGAATGAAGAAATGATGGATGTAAGGAGAAAAAGTGTGTGGGAGTTTTGGTGAGTATCTGAAAACAATAGTTTATCTGCCATGAAATATTATTCTAATCTTCTGTTTGATCGAGTGATATCTGAATGTAGTAATGGTGGATTATCAGCCATTAAGCGTACGTGACACGCGCGTGTGTGAGTAACGATTCGAAATACGAAAACGTGTGTTATATTCCCTTCCAAAAATCCGTTAGACGTTTCTGCAAATATTCCACCATTTTACTACTTTTATATTTGATTGAATTTTTTTATCTCTGTAAAGGAAATTAATACTTAAGTAATAAGTATAATTGAGATTATGGGTTTGTCGATAAAATACTATTGCTTTTATACTCGTAATCTAAGAATGACTTAAATTTTTAAGATTAATACTCCAATTATGAATTTACTTTAAAAATTAACAATTAATAGAAAAAATATCTTTACAAGGCATCTAATAGCTTTTACCAAAAGATGAAACGAAATTATCAGTCACTAATTGGACTCTCAAATAAGTGTGGAATTATTGATGTGAAATAATAATGTAGATTAAAATGGATTTGAAAATATAATTATGATAATGCATTGTGACAATAAAAGGAAAGAAAAACAAGAAAGATGACAGTGACAGAACAAATGCCAAAAACCTAAAACCTATTTTCGGCTTATAAAGACGACCGCCACATGTGTACATATGTGTATGAATTACAATAATAAAAATCTTTATTTCGCATATAATATACATATAATGCATGCATATAATCATAATCTACGGAGATTTAGGAAACGCATATGACGAGAAGAGATTATAAAAAACGCACCAATCATAGCCAATATAATGTTTTCAAATATCTTACTGAATGCCGGTGATATGGAAATTGGTCTGAAATTTGTGGGATCAGATTACTGTATGACGAGAGGATCTTACTGGATTACAGTAAATTTGGAAAGACTCCCTTCTTTATACATCTATTACATGTATGTCATAGCTAGGTAATGAGAACTCAATATATTTACAATAGCATTATTAGTATATATATTAAATAACATATGCATACATTTAGATTATGTTTATCAAAGTACTGTTGCTGCTGGAAATGAAACGATTGTGCAGTAGACCGAAATAACATGAACAACGTTTTAACATAGAGGTTCTGCCTTTGAGGTACATTGATTAACGTGACTGTGGAATTACCTTTATAAGTATTTGCAGGTAAATCCGAAAACGGACGGAAGTTTATTAATGCCATTGTGTAGTTCCTTTGAGCTTGTTTTTAATTATTTTCATGGAGTATTTCTATTCTTAAAATGAAAATATTATTTATATATTTCTACTTCATAGATATATCTCATTAATTTTTGACAACAAATTCAGATGTAAATCTCATTGGAGAAAAATGTACTTTCTTTGGGTGTTTAATAAATTATGTAGGTAGTAGGTATAATCGGTTCATATTAATTTTTAATTATTTATTATTAATATTTTAACGGTGAAATTAAAATAATATTATGTAATGAGTAATATTTTGTCATGTTTTCAATTATTGTTAAACTTATAACTAGAGAACATTTTTTAAAAATATTATGCATGTTCATTAAATTCATTTTAATTTATATCTTACAATGATACATTAAGTTCATCATCGTATGTGCATTACTAACTAGTATAAAAAGGTATAAAAGCGATCTTAGAAGAACTGTTCATTCTATTTCAATAGTAAAAGTTCAGACAGGTGTCTTTGCACGCTACAAGATAAACGCGTATAATGGCATTTATAATGTATGAAACGGACATATCAGGAACGTGCTGTACATGAGTTTTATATATTATTTACGTAACGCAGTAACTAAATCAGTATTTTCTGTTTCTCTTTATATTTACTTATAATATGATTATATTAACAATTTACTTATATCTAAATATTTTTAGAACTGAAATATTGTAGGTACATAGGACATCGATTGACGTAAAAATAATGTAAAAAAATCTATGTGGCCACGGGATTCATTAAAAATACCCATTTAATTTCTTGTAATTGACTAAAAATGAGTTTTGAAGATAGTCTAGCAGTTATATTCGATGCTGGTTCACAAAACTTCAAAGTTGGCTTTTCTGGTGATAGTTTCCCAAAAACGATTTTTCCCTCGGTTGTTGGAAGGTAAATTATATTTTCCGCCTTATTTCACGTTAAGCTTAACATATGATCAATGAATATGTATATTTTAGTCAGAATTATTTAATTAAACAAGATATAGGTATTCTATATTGTGTATATTGATCCATTACACCGTAGTCCATAAAATATATCTTTAACAACTCTGTCCTCCATCAAAAACTTTAAACGTACACACAATATAAGGTAATTTACAAACAATAATTAGTATAATACATATTTTTCCCTTCTTACTAATTGTAATATTGTAATTTTACTCTAAATGCTTGGTAGGTTCAATGTATTCAGAGTTGGTTGTACATATTTGTTGTTGAAATACACATAACTATACACATAAAATTGTATATAACATATGACATAAAATTGTATTACAAATTTTATAAACATGGTTCTAGAAGATCCACTGTCCACGAAGCGATATCTTTGCTGTGAAATGTATTAGCTTCAGATTTATTCCAATTTTGAAGTTAATAAATGCTTCACTTTTCTTTTTTATCAGATCCTCTTCAAACGACAGTGTTGCCATCCGAACATTCAATGTCGAAATTGTATTGAGAAACTTTTTAATGAAAAACCTTTTAACTTGATTCTTGGTTTTTTTACCATCCAAGGCCTGATATATCCAAAACTTTAACTGGTATTTAAATTCTAAATGAATTGTATTGAAACCTCCTTCAAATTGTTACTTAAGAAATAAAATGACAGTTTGGTGGAATTAAGCTTAAAAGTAAGGTTCTAATGACAACTTTTGACCTTGTTAACTTATTTTATGGCCTGCGGTCTTTCCTGGAAGTCTTCAAGCCATTTACTATGGAAGATTCATGGTTGTACGTGCAACCATTAAATAGACTTTCTTAATATCGATTGCTTTTCGATTGAACTTATAATGTCGAACTACATATAGGTCACTAAAACATGGTGTTCGGTGTACTATGACATTTCAAATGCATGAAACTGACAAACGCATGCAACGGCATATATGTCCTAAGAGTAAGTTGACGCAATTATAGGACGCGACGGAGGATTACAACGCGATATGTACTACATATGTATTTAAAATAACTATACTTGCCACCGTCATTTGTTATAATATAAAATATATCAGTCGAATCTCTTATTATGTTAAAAATTGACAGGGGAAAATGTCTAAATGAGTTTTTTTTTATATAGTAAGTAAAGACTTTTATAGGATGAACGTTTCAGTGGTAAATAGGAAAGTTCGTTAAAAGTTGTTCAGTCACAATGAAGGAAATGTTCAAAGAAAGGTTTTCACCTTTGAATTTTCGCTTCATTTGATACTGTCTTATTGGAAAAAGGAATGGAAGCTACTGAATAAATCACTTCGTGGTTACTACTGGTTAATCGATCTTTAAGAACGTTTTTCTTTTAAATAATCATATTCTTATGTTATTAATGGCCTTTTCAGCTTTTTCTTTATACGCATGTTTTATTTATATATATATATATGGATACATATGTCTTAACAGTTACTCATGTTTTTGTGTAATTATTTTATATTTTACATATAATGTGAATCGTTGAATTTCAGGTTTCGTAAAAGCAATTTAATCGACGGATTCCCTGATATCTACTGCGGTAAAGAGGCTGTTAAAAACCGAGGATTTTCAATACTCAATTGGCCAATACGAAATGGGCTTGTAGAAAATTGGGATGATATGGAAAAACTATGGCATCACGCCTTTTTTAAAGAAATCTTTGCAGCACCTGATGATTCCAAAGTTCTGCATTCTATTAATCCACTTTATTCACTGAAGGATAAGTATGTCACTTGCATTATTACTCGGAAATCGTTTTTAATTTTAAACAAGGCTTAGTTTGAATTTGTATGAGTTACATAAATATTCAATTAAAAATAAATTTAAAAATATGCATGAAATATTTGTATTAATAAAGTACATTTTTACTCATTGTAGAGAGATGATGACTGAGATTTTATTTGAGACATTCAACGTAAGAGCCTTATCCGTTATGACGTCACCTGTCCTAGTTCTTCATGCCAGTGGAAGGACAACAGGCTTGACATGGGAATCTGGATCCTCATTGTCTCTTATTGCACCAGTTTATGAAGGATTTCCTATTTACCATGCTATAAAGAATACTGAATTGAGTGGAGATATGATAACAAAAGTTTTGCAGAGCCAATTAATTACCACAGGTTATACGTTTACAACGCCTAAGCAAATTGATATTCTTGAAGATATTAAGGTACTTATATAGAATAAACAAGTTACTTTAATAAATTTGAACATTGTGTAAGTTCTAGAAGTGCGACGTTAGTTTAGTGTAGGTATATTTTCATTATAGTTGAATAACTTCCTCCATTGTTATCCTTGCCAACTTACCCTAAACAAACAACACAGCCGATTAGAACCGAAACACCTAAAGCAATACCTTCACGTGGAATATAAACACTTGGGCATTATATAATAGTTTTACTATATAATTTAATCGTACATTTACTTTCAGAAAACTTTGTGCTATGTAGAAAAGGAAGAGGAGTGTTATCGTGATAAAACAAAGATACCGTACACACTACCAGACGGGACGGTTATACAAATTAGTGACGAAAAATTTATGTGTGCAGAAACATTTTTCAAGCCCTCTCTATGCGACTTGAGATGCCCAAGCATTGTCGATTCTATCATCTCGAGCATAGATACAAGCGAACTTGATATTAAATCAATGCTGTATGAAAATATCGTCATAGGAGGTGGGAATACGATGTTTAGTGGGTTAAAAGGTAGATTAGAAGATGAATTGTCGAATAGGATGAAATCGGCAAATATAAAAGTAAAAGTAGAAGCTGAACCGTGCAGAGAAAATGCGGCTTGGCTCGGAGGGTCTATATTAGCTACTCTATCATCAATGAATGATTATTTCATAAAAGCTACTGAGTATGAGGAACATGGTCCACAGATTATACATCAGGGTTTATTATAAGTGTATTAATAATATTATATTAGAAGTCATTTTCTTTTTAAAATATAATGTTTTGCTTATTAATATGTAGTTATTCATTTCTTATATTATTTTTACGCTTTTGTATTATATAACTACATGAGACTTCTACAAATACGCGAATCTGCAAACATTGACAGAGAGAATTAATACTGCCTTTTTATATAATTAGTACTAAATCGAATCTTAATATTAAAAAAGTTTTTGAGTTATCATCCTCTAAATAAATAAAAATTTTAACGGTTTAATGTCATAGTGACATAAACGATTGAGGTTTTGTGTGAAATATTGTTTTTTAAGCAATGCCTTTTGAAAAGCCTGTGGTTGTAATAGATAATGGTAGCCGTTATATGAAAGTAGGTTTCTCGTGTGATAATCATCCAGTAGCCATATTCAGTACAGCTGTCGGAAGGCCTAAGTCTTTAGAAGGTAAACTTGGAAAAAAACCGTACGAAGTTTTCGTTGGTGATGAAGCTATGGAAAGGTCTTATACGTTAGATATTACTAGCCCCGTTGAGAATGGCAGTATAGTGCAGTGGGACAACATGGAACGTGTGTGGCATCATACATTTTACCGGGAATTAAAAGTTGCTCCCGAAGACCGGGCTGTGTTAATTGGATTAAATGCAGCTGTAACTATTAAAGAAAAGTTAGTATGGAATTAATTTAAAATTAATTAATCTACGATACATTTCTATGCATGTGATGATAATTACCGATATCTTAAATTTTAAATGGTTAGCTTATGTATGAGTGGGTGTTCAATAATTAAAACGTATTTAAAAAATATTAAAATTTGTTTTCATAACAAACCGGAAGAAAATATTGTGTCGTCAGGTGTTTGTAATGTTTACGCGCTTTATTATCCTTATTGTCCGCTATTAAAAGCTAGTTGAGCACTAATTGTGTAATTTTCCAATGATATTATTTTAAGAGAAAATTCTAGAATACTTTAAGAGAACATTTGAATGTAATTATTTCTATCCCTTTGTATTTTTATTTTCAGATTTAAATGCTGTCAGGTTTTATTTGAAGCTTTAAACGTTCCTGCATTGTGTATTCAACCGCAAAGTGCACTTGCATTATACGGTACCGGCGTTACGACAGGTTTAACTGTTGACCTTGGCTTTAAAACTGTGGATATAACACCTGTGTACGAAGGGAGGTTAATAAATTACGCACATATGCAAACAGGAATGGCTGCTCATCATATACTAGAATCCATAAAATCATATTTATACACAACAAAATATAAGTCGCGTCATGATATTGAACAAATAGCTGAAAGTATCGTTAAGAATGACAGTTTCGTATATCTTACGCCGTCTGTTCCTGATAAAAAGAATTACCAACGAAAATACAAACTTCCGTCAAACGAAGAAATAATAGTTACAGAGGAAGTATTCACCGCCGCCGAGATATTATTTAAACATCATCGTGCTGCAAATTCTAGCGAGAGCATAAAAGAAGAAAATCTTCCTCTTCATGAAGCTGTTGCTACTTCTGCTTTGAAATGTGATAACGAATTAAGGAATGAATTGTACGGAGCTATTATTACTTGTGGAGGCTTAGCAGTCTTACCCGGGTTGAATGAAAGGTTGGCAGCTGAAATGGAAGGTTTTATATACCGACCGGTGAATGTAATACCTGCACTGGAGCCATACGTTTTGACATGGCTAGGAGGCTCAGTTTTAGCTGGAATGACAAATACGAAGAAAATATGGATGTCCAAATCGCAATTTGAAGAAGGTGGAATGAAATATGTAAGGAAAAAATTCCTATGAAATGTTGTATTAAATGCATGGCAAACGAATTGCAAATTACCATATGTGGTTTATTTGTAAAACTTTGGCGGCTAGTGCTTTGTGTTAACGGCTGTGTTTATTCATGGAGCTAAAAACAAGTTTGTTTTAAGTTCCTTTGCGATTGTAGGTTGTTTTAGTAGACTAGTAACATTTCATTCCTGTCCCCAAAACAAATCGTTGCACGGAATGTGGAACCCCAATTTTTCATGTCAACACCTATTTCGAACCTTACAACCGCAAAATACGATTCACAATTCCGCACCTACAAATGATTTTTCTGCGAATGCGTAATTGAATTTGGGATAGAAATGGATTTTCGGCTTATAAATTTATAAATGGATTGATACTTTTAAGGTCCTATCCACATGTTTGGAGTTCTCTTTATTGGACTGCGGGTTAGGCTTCTGCCACTGATTTTTTACTTGAATCGAAGATTAGAGTTTCGTTGTAACCCTTTCTGCAGTCATTTTAGATGCAAAGTGAGTCGTTTACATAAGCGCTTGGATTTATTTTTTCCTGTTTTACATTGAATATTACGGCAAAAAGGGACCCTTTTTGTATTGATTAAAATTCCATTACTTAATCTTATAGGAAAAGCAATTTGTACTATATTAATAATTAATTATACAAATTAATTAAGCCGTATAAATGTTAATGAACACATATCAAATTATCTTCAAGGTCGTGTTCAGGAATCCTTGTTATTAATTATACTATTATTAAATATGTATATTAAATATTTTAGTAACATTTAATACATATATAGACGTTATACAAAATATTAATTTAGTGTAATTCAGTGTCATGTTCATTGAATGAACGGATAATAATATATTTTTTTCGAAATACTTATTGTTTTAAAACACACTTTAAAATTTTAGCAATATTAAGCTGCTATATAAAGATTTAAATGTAATTCGGAAATATATTTTATCAACTGTAATATCTCGATGTTTAAATTGTTTCGACGTTTCGACACACTTTTACTTTTAAATTTTAAAAAATATATTATTTCGGATCTTGATTTTTAAGCTCATTGATAATTTAATATAGTTATAATTGGTACCGAATGTAAAATTCCGCAGATAGTATTTAATTTAGTAAATTCACCTCATTTAGGCGTCGTTCATCACGTTAAATAATATTATTACCTTTCCAAATTAAAATTTTAATTTCCTGGACCGCAATTAAGTATTCCAAATTGATATATTTTGCAATTCCAAGAAAATTTCAAGCTTATTTCGTCTTCATTTTCTGGTGAAATATAAGATTCTGTCGCAGAAAGCTGTGGCCGTCGTCAGGAGACAAAATTAACTAAATTATACAGACGACTATTAAATTCTATTATATTTGAAAATGTGTAGATATTTTGTTTTATTTTATTTCAACTATTTTAAACTGCCTACCACCTACTTTAAGTTTCCACTACGTAATAAGAATAGGTGCAACAGTATTTATAATAACACGCCAGTATATTAGAACCTACTTTTGGATAAAATCATTATTATCACTCTGTAACTTGTATTTTGAAAATGAAAGCGTTTAAAAGATAGGGTATGAAGACATTTTATGAACGCGTTTAGGAAATAAGAAAAACCTCTAATAAAACGATTTCTATACAAACTATGCATAAAATAATATATGTTTATATCTATCACTTATTTAAAAGAGTATGCTATACCTATAGATATACTAATATAGTATCCATAAGTTACCAATTATTTCAGGACATATATATGTATATTTGCTATTTATTTGCGAATAAAACGCATTATACATTACCGTGATATCAATTTTTTTATGTTATTACATTTATTTTTCAATTGTTTTTCTGATGGAGCACTTAATACAATATTCCACGAAAATCCCGGATTGGTGGCAACACTAGTTGAGACCTTCATCCATCATGACGGTTGTATGACAAAACCTGGTATTATCCACGCTGTTGGCTCGTCACTCTACCGCTACATTATTCATGAAATTTAACGAACTGTGTCACGCCTAACCTAACGCGGTAAAACGCGTTCGCTTTATTGCTAAACTATAAAAAAAAGTTATACGAAGAATCGGTTCAATTAAAGATTAGGTGTTGTTATGGACCACACTAGCAGGTGCAGTGTAATTGCGTCAGTTGGTGGTATATACAATAGTTTGTACACATGTGAGCCAAGAGCTCTTTTATGTATCAAAAATTTTGACTAGTGTAACATGTTATTTTATACCTACATTATATTACAGTTACTACGTAGTATCTGTAATTTCTTAACGAAATCTTCTTAATTAAATTAATTTTGCTGGGGAATATTTCTAATCCTCAATCGACTAATCCTATTTAACTAAATTAATTTTATTTATAAAAAATATTATATACAAAATTAATGATTGACATTATGCGTTTATAAATTTATGAAACATAGTTGTACATAAAAAAACTATATATCAATCTAATTGTTTACAAAATGCTCGTATACGTGACAACAGATTCAAGTTTCTACTAAAAATATTTACAGAACATACTACACAATGTTATGTCATGTGCCAGAACACTATCGATCTTACCGGCTTTTATGAGCTTGTGTTATATTTAATTGATTAATAAGTAGTTAAAATATTCCCATTAAAAGGTCATAATAAACCTACTAGGTTACGTTTAATGAGGCGGAGTTAGCGACGCCAGGCGGCTAATGGTTGGAATGGAATTGTACCCTAAAATCTTATTTCATTATTAAATAAATTATTGTGTTAAGTATTTAATTGTTTATTTTGATTGTTGAAGTTTTAATATTGTTTTATGCGTAATGTTACATAGAACGTTGAATATCTTTATTTGCATTTTGTATGATTTTAAAAAAATATATGTCAACTGTTTCAGCGGATATTACATAAAAAGTCTTAACTAAATTGAAAGTTGTTTGATTATTCTGCTACTCTTACCCGGTGTGAACGGTTACCTCGTTGGTAAAGAAAGATGAAAATCCGAATTATGACTTTCCACAATTGTAACAAGAATTTTCTTATTAGATCGTAGATAAGACATAAGTTATCATCTAGTGAATCTTGTGGAACTGTAAAGGTGGTTTCCCACGGGAGTCATATTTCGTCGCGACTTTGCTGAACACGTCCTTGTTGCAAGTTTGCTGAGCGCGTCTTAACTATGGGTAAGCTTTTGGATAAAGGGACAAGAAAACTTTATGTTGCTAGTTTTTACTACTAACTTGTTAGGGAATATATATAATTGATTATTCCACTGCTAGACCTTCTTTTTCCATGTACACTTTGTCATGCATCAGAGGAGACTAACCCCACTTGTATTAGTCAATACAACTCCATTACATAGTCGATTTAATATTTCTCTCTACAAAATTTTCTTTATTTTAATTTTCTATTGAGAATGTGTGTTCCTTGAAAGGGAACTATGCCTTACTGAGGATATTATTATGATTGTAAATTACTGTTTATAGAACTCAGGGGAAAGTTATGAGAATTACAATTTTGTAGATTTCTCAATACTATTCTCAAAAAACAAAGTATAATATTAACATACTAATTATAAAACACGAACATCAAGTGATTAATCGTTTACAGCTCCTAGGCATTATGTCTTCGTTTGATTAAATTATAATTCGAAATAAACAAGTCCAACTAAAACTTTGCAATATTGCAACAGTTGCAGTTTTGACAGTCGCCCCATATTTCTGATTTACTTGGGAACTTTTCCGTTGTGGGACATGTTTAGCATACTACTTCCTGTCCAAATATGTTTACAGAGTATCATATGAGCGGAATCATGTACAAACTTTTACTACGTATCACTTTTTATACATATAAATAATTTCGTACGTGTCTAAATGTGTGCGACACACTGGGCTATTCAAGCATGTCTCTTCATTTATTACTATCAACTGTAACTGTAAAGCGAAAAGACCTTAAATATACTTAATATTAATAATTAATTACTTAAGAATTTGATGCTCTTTTAAAAATAATGACCTATTTTAGGAACAATGTGTCATGCATGACTCCTATTAAACGTTTAAGCAAGGTTTAAGGACCCTACACGGAGAATGCTTCTACGGGTCACAAGTCATACATTCTGTATCGGTAAAATTTATTGCGAAACCTAACGCAATTTGAATTTAAGAAATTTACAAACAGCTAATTCTTATTATTAACTTCTTATTTGAATAAATAAATATATTAGCATTAATTAGATTATTGAAAAAAAAAAATAATTGTTTTATAAAAAGATAAACAATCACAGACTCGCCTTTGTGGTATCATTACCATTACTGGGTTTGAAGTTTGAAAGTAAGGAAATTGCATATGTATTTACAAACTCTTTTACGTGAGATGATTTAAATAAATATCGTTAAAAGGCTCGGTATCTTGTACAGAATGGTTCTTCTAAAAGGGCCAGGAGGTTCGTTATTCGCCTATGAATTATTCATTAAAAGACGACGACACAACACTCCAGTATGTGTAGACTATCCATCACTGCCACTAGAATTAAGTTGTAATTTTTTAACTCGAAAGAACGTCACACCCTTATAAATAAAAAAGCGATATTTTTGTCGAAGATATCAACTACTTTATGGATCCCAAACTTATTACTAAACATATAGACATTAATTTTTAATATAGAAACTTTAATTATTGTTATTTACAGTTGTGATAATTATTAACTCAAACTGATTTCCTAATGTTGAGACTGACTTAGTCAGGTTTCGGGTTAAACAAAAGAAGTTCGTTAACTTGAACTTCGCATATTTGTTTAAGCTAAAACATTTGAAGGTAAAAAATGACATACAGATCATAAATTTCTTGTTTTAATTAGAAGTTTCAGAAACTACAGAAATCTCAATCGCAACAAGACTATTATATTATTTGTACCACTTGTCATAATTTTAACAGAAGCATCTTGACCATGTTTTCCATTTAATACAGAATTGTTTAGAAGCTAAGAATAAATTCCATCCTCTTTATTAATATAAATATCAATATAATATATGCTTAACATATAGATATGTATGTTAAATTAAAACACATTCACTGTCTATGATAAATCTCTATAATAATCAACTTCAGCTTAACAGAAACATAGATTGTAATCTGATTAATTAAAACTATAATCAAAGTTTAAACTGTTTGGCATTTACTTCGATGTTAATGCTATAGGTACGTACATACATAGTACCTATTACATTTATTATATTATCTTTAACTTTTTTATTTATCTATTTTGTTTTAAAAAACAAACAATAGTAAATAATTTAATGTCCATTCAACATTTTTATTACTAAATAGACGCTTTGTGTTTTAAAGTGGTATTTTTAAGCATATTTTTTATCCCTACTAATATTATAAATGTGAATGTGAGTTTGTTTGTTACGTTTTCAAGCAACAACTACTTAAGCGAACATCATGAAACTTTGTACAGATATTTTTGGAGATACTAGAAGTAACATAGGATCCTTTTATTTAAAAAAAAAATATTTTTTTACTATAATTTCCGACTGACTATAGTTTCTATTGAAATGTCTCTAATAGGTACTTATTTAATGACTTAAATGCGAGCGAAGCCGCGTGTAAAAGCTAGTAATATAATAAAAATGTGTTTTAGTAGTCGCGAACGGTATGAATTGTGATTAATAAAATAAAAACAAAAGAATAATAATAATAAGTGTTTAAATATTTATATTCAAATAAATAGTTATAATAATATATGAACTATGAAAATTTCTCAACATCCTTTACGACCACTCCGCCAAAGATTTTAACTGAAGTTTATTACAGCTAGTAAAATGTGGAATGGGCAGACAAAATTGAAATGCCAGTCTCATCACTTTTATAAATTAAGGATTTATTCCGAGGTTTTTTTTTCTAGAATTCCAATTGCGTTAATCAATCAAAGTCAAAAATTCTTTGTCGAATTCGGGATTTAATTCAAGCTTTTACGAATATAATTTACTTACACCTAAATTATGTTTTATTTTAGAACAATTTATTAACTAACTATAATATTTAACTAATTTTATAAAGTATTTATGATTATTTATATTCATATTTTTTTGTCGGTACAGATAATTGAATAAAAATTAATTACATTACTGGGTAATTGATTGATAGTGTCTTACGTCATAAAATATTAAATTAAAATAATAAAATTGGCAGTATTTTAGCATATCACTTGTTCTATTTTCATACAATATTTTACACCAGTCCGCAATAATTCACAGTTAATAAAGTTTAAGTAAAATATTAACAAAAAAAACAATTGGTAAAGCTAAATAGAAGCATGCCTGACGTATCTATCTCAATTGTCAAAACAAAGTGAAACATATATTAAAAAATATTATTTCTATTTAGATTACAAACATTATACAAATAAGTATATATTCACGAATATCTAATAACTGCCAACTTCATACAATTTTGAGCCTGGAAGATGGAAAAATTCGCTCACGTGCTCAAAAAGGACACTTTTCCACTGGGATTTTATACACATAAATATTACTTTATACGGATCTCAAGTACTTTCTTTGATATAGGTAAAGTAAGAGGTAAAGAGATAAATAAATTACGTTTTAATATCGCTTCACTTCACCTTAATTACTTTGTAATATGTTAATAATTAAGATAAGTAGTGTATTAATAATGTATTTGAATTTTTAAATCGATATGGGCGAATCAATAATCTTTAAACCGACTAAGCCAATGTAACTTTTTCAATGTATAATATACTTTGGGCTTAAGGGTTCTAATAAAACGAGAACAAATTCTATTGAGTCAGTTATTATTGCATTACCGACTTTTGTATGAACCATATTATTCGCCCCCCAGAGCCCATACAAGCACTACCTAGCAAAATAATAAAATCGGGTTGGTCCCGATACAGCATGGAACCGTACTTCGTCTAATGAGTGCAGTTTGCTTAATATTTTATTACCCTTCTCATTGAGTCGGGATAGCGGCCTCCACATGTTTCTTTTTAGTAGTTCTAGCTCATGGACCGCATTATATCTAGTTTAATATCACCGAGGCGGTTATAATATATGCTAAACTAAAGAAAAATATGTCTACGTTATAAAGCTTTAATTTAATCACATTTAGGGTTAATTAATAAGAGTGTTGTAAAATAACATTTCCGAGAGTTGAGTGCGGAAAATTATTATTTTGTTGTTAAAAGTTGTTGAGTCTGAAGTGATATTCCCGCCTTAATTTGAATGCGGGTTTACAAGGCGTTTCAACGGAGTAAGCCATCTTGTAAGGATGGCTTAAAAAGCTAATTAGGCCGTGGGAAAACTTTTTTAGTTTTAAAATATTACTGTAGAGATTTAAAGAGATTGCATTTACACGTGCCAAACCAACGGTTGCAATGTACTATATAGTATGAAATTTTATAACTACTGGAAGGAGTGCAGTTCTATAATGAATTACCAATTAACATAACTAATATTAGAAGTATTATTAAATTTAAATAACAATTAAAAAAACATATAATGGGTTTAAGTGCCTTGTGATAGTATTGTCAATATTCTACGTACGATATGGTTATTTATAGTTATTATTATTTTTTATCTCAATTAAGTGCATTTTTTGTAATTCTTTTTGAGCAAATAAATTTCTTAAACCTTAACTACTTCATATTTATTAGTATGCGTGCATGTGTTTCACCTATGAGACAAATTTATGTAGTCTGACTTTTAATAGGCCAATGATCACGATCGTTTGTTATTGGAAAGTTCGTAATAAATTCAACTCTATAACTTTTATTGTTGCGACTCCGGCGCTTACATCTGCATCATAAACAACAATTTTCTATACGCAGTTTATAGAGAGAAATCCTCGTGAAAAGATGGTGAAGAGAATTTTTATCATTGAATTATCCGCCAGTCCGTTGAATATGACCCAAAGCAGTCCGAGAGACGCCTGATTCTTGAAATATGGTAAGAAAAATATAATGAACTTATTTAAGTATGCAGGACGCACGGTCAGCTATTTGGAACGAGCTGTTGGCTACTATGAAGATAACTTGAGAGAATATTTTTTGCATCAAAAATCTCTGCTGAAAAACTTTGCAACTTCAGTTTACGGAACTAAAGTTTAAAAAGCATTAAGGTACTTATTAAGATAAAGTTTTTAAAAGACTGAAGTGTCTAGTATTTTTTTATCTCCAGTTATCGATAGATAGACTACGTCTATTAAATTAATTGAATTGATTCAAATAATTGATTCTGAGTTTAGAAATGCTAGTTCAAGCTATTTAATTAATAATGAATGCATTTGTTTTTGTAGGTCAATGACACGACAAAGAATTTATGCGTTTACGTCATTATTTTTAATTATTTGCTTCCTATGTTTTATTTATTTGCAAATATTATTTAATTATTAATGACTTTTTATGGCTTACTATGGATTTCATTCTCTATATAGAGTGTACTAATATAATGTGTGTATATCTATATAATGTGTATTAATTAATTATGTTAATTTTAAACAAAATGTTAAAAAAAATTAGCAAATACTGTTTAAGGACTTATAAGAAACACCGATTACACAAAAGGACTGTATTACACGTTCGTTTTATTATATTATATAATAAATTATAAAAACTTTTATGTAATATCTTACCGATTGCGGTGCATGCAGTATTTAGTTATGTCAGCAATCAAATATAAATAAAAAAGAATGCAGCTAATAGTTTTCTTTATATATTCTGACCTTTATTAGAAATCGCAAGCAAACTTGTTCCTTAAACGCTTACACATAAGGCATATAGTTGCGTGCTAAATTAAATAATAAAGTCAATCAGTACGTTTATCAGGTATGGAATACAGAATTATTGTTCGAGTCTCCGATAACATTCGTACCTTTGGGAAATCCAGCCGATGCTCTCAGTCAATTGGTATCTTTTGGTAGTCTAAAAATATATGTATGTAAAAGTTTTGCATTCAATATTGTAATTAAAAAAAAAAGCTAACCAACTTAGGTTCGTAGAGACTAGTTATATATTTTGTAACTGTGGTGTTGTTTGTCCTTGATGTCATAAAATGTCTCTTTATTAGTAGTGAGACACATTTAGCAGTTATACCTATATATAGTTTATGATACATTGGTAGTAAGTCATATGAAGTATTCAACTTAATTTAATTAAACATAGAATAGATGATTTTCTTAAAAAGGCATCTCAAACTTGTTGCTATTATTAAGGAAGGGCGTATAATTTGAAAGCTTCACTCAGTCACTCTCGACTCGGTAATTAATCTTTATATATATCACTTGAAATTGTAGCTCTTATTTTGAAAATGTTAATAGTTCAACTTAAATATTTAAAGAATTAATAAAGAATCATTACTTCAAAAAATATATATATTTTTATTTATATCGGCAACATCATCTTATAATACGTTAAAAACCTTAAAGAGTAAGCTCCTTATTAAAATATACATAATTAATAACAAAAAATAATATTGTTATATAATTTTGTTTCTTCGATTTATAAATAGACTTGCCAAAATGATTGCATAGTTTCAAAGAAGAGAAATAGTATTCGCATTCAATATGAACGAGTATTTTGCATTTCTGAATAATAATACCATGTATAGGGTTATTGAAATCCCTAAGGAATTTACTATAAAGCTGCAACTTGTGGCAATTTTCTACGCTTTACGCTTCCACGAAATCAAATTGCCAACTTTATTTAAAACTCATAAATAAAGACTCATATTTTGTTTTCAGATGAATATAACTCCCATTATACTATTATGCATATATCAAGAAGCAATAGTGTTATATTTACTCAGACGTATTGGAATTAGTTTTGTACTCGGAGACTAAATTTAATAAAAAGTAGGTAGGTACATTAACTTCTGTATTTTCTGATATAGTTTTGTTGCTGTTATGAATCAGTGTTTAATCTAAATAATACGGATTTATGTATTCACGGGCACGCTTGCTCAGAGCCTAGAGGGGCTACGTAATTAAATAGAAGGAAAGTGCTGCTCAGATTTAGTGAACAGAAACATTTCCCTTAGTCTTTTCTATTAATTACCGGTCCTGTTAGTAAATATTTGTCTATTTAAAACGTTTAAAAATTTGAGAGTATGTTAAAAATTAAAAACAAAAGAACTGTAATTTGTATAACGTCACGAGTTTGTGGTTATTAAAAAAAAAGATAAGAGACGGAGGATTTTAATTAACCATTAGAGGTATTGTTGGGGATTCGTCAGTAAAAATTAATAATTCTCACAAAAAAAAAATTCTATTTTGTACGAAAAGATCTTCCCGACATAATTATGAAAAAAGAGAATAGATTTATGATGTTTCTATGTCATTAATTTGCTTCAAACGCCCGCTAAGGGAGGAAAATGTTATATAAATTATTGTACAGTATTCATTGAATACTTACATATATATACGTATACATATCACTCAGTTGATCTTACTTTAAAATTACCTAAACTTTAAAGCCGTTAGATTAATATCATTCTCAATAATATAACATTGTACTGCATTATATTTATTTATGCCTACATTATAAACAAAACACGATTCCAGAAATAGCATATTCGTTTTAAGCACTTTTTTACATTACGTCATTTGTTTAGAGCAGCGGTTCTCAAACTTTTTTGGCGAAGGAAAAAGCATTAATATAATTATAAAAAACTGATTTATATGTATTTATGAATAATCATATTGCAATGTAATATTACGTAATATTTAGTTGGAATATTTAGATGTAACCTTATAATCTTAATCTCCCTTTGGTAGGTATTTTTTGCAGTATTTTAACGCTAGAGTTCCGCGGAACACCACTTTGAGAATGGCTGGTTTAGAGTTTTAGAGTCATTGAGGATAATTAGGTAACTAAGCGCAGGATTAATATGTGTATTGTTTCTTTTTTGTTTATTTGTTTTATGCGTCGATTGATGTGTCACTGATATAAACGTTCATTCTCTATTTAATAAAAACTAATTAAATTGAATAAATAAATTAAATGTATCAGATTAGTTTGTATAAAGCAAAAAAAGTTTAATAAACGCATGATTTAAGCACAAGTAATCTAAGGGTTCCGTCTTAAGAAGACCAGTGTCTAATATTATGTTGTATTTCTTAGTACATAATAATCATGCCTTATATAATAATAAAATTAAACATAGTTATATATCTATACATTATGTTGTATTATATATTGTATTGTATTGAGCAAACCGACTTCCATTAAGTTCAATAACATTTTTGTGGTTTTAATCATATAATGTTCATTAAGTAGAATTGTTTATACTTATTATACGACGGTAATTGTAAATTGAAGTTAAAAATTAATAAAGCAGTAAATTTATCTAGCAAAATATGTATATTTGATATCTAGATTTTTACAATTATAATTATAATATTTTATGAGTAGAGCATTTCTTTGAAAATTATATTTCTTTATTATTATAATACTTTGTTATCGACATCATTTATAGCGATACTTATATTTATAATTAAAGAGAGGAACTTAATAATAATAAATCTTTACGACCTCTTTAACCAGAAAGGGTCGCCATAAGAACACTTTTAAGCCTTTGTTGAAAACTTTACTGCTTTTTTATTGGAACTACTTAGTTTGTAATCTTGAAGAGAAATAAAATAAACCTTTTTAATTAAAATTATACATTTTGATTTTATATACTTTAAAATATTATTTACTAGCTTTTACTCGCGGCCTCGCTTGCATTTAAGTCATTAAATAAGTATCAGAGGTCATTTTAATAGAAATGAATCAATATAATTAAATAAAAAAAAAACAGCTGAAACTATAGTCAGTTGGAAACTATAGTAAAAAATAAAATAAAAAATTAATAAAAAGTATCCTGTTACTTCTAGTACCTCCAAAAATATGTGTACAAAGTATCATGATGATCGGTTAAGTAGTTGTTGCGTGAAAACGTAACCAACAAACTCACATTCACATTTATAATATTAGTAGGGATTTCGAATAATTAAAAAAATATATTTAAAAAATTAAATAGTCGAACACGAATAAGCGAGAATTCAAAGGACTCGAATATTATTCTCGCTTATAAAGATTTCTCACTAAAACAGTTTCTCGTTTACGGAGGTTTGGGAGTAGTACTTTCACGTATAGAGGATAATAAAAGGCGAGGAACATGGCGCTTAAGTCGACTTGCGAGTTTTGAAATATCCATTGAAATATTATTGTATCTAAATATTCTCGCTTGCAGAGGTCTAGAGTAAGAAACTCTCACTCCTAGAGGTATTTAGGGTTAAAAGTAACGGGAAATTACGATTATTCCCGCTTAGAGTTTTCTCACTAATCCAGTTCTCACTTATTCAGGTTCGACTCTATTTTAATAATATTTGAAGAAAAAAAAACTAATAAAAAATTCGTTGGAATTTCTTGAGTTTTTAATCACAGTAAAAGCTTTCTTCAATTCAACAAAGTTTTTAAAGTAATGAATTAATAAAGTTTTTTTTTATAAAAAGAAAAATCAATTAATGCTATTGGGTGAATTTTAATTAGTTCAACGTATTTTTTTGCATTATTATAACGTCATTTTAGTACGAAACTATTTTAGCTAGTTATTGCACTTAAAGCAAAACATTACATATACAAAAGAAAATATTGAACAAAAGACCGCCTTTATCACTAAATAGACATCTCTACCAGGCAACCAACCTTTGGCTAATTATACAATAATTAAGATGATTACTTCACAGGAATTTTGTTTTTATTCGCTTACATTTTTATGTATTTAAGACAAATGTATGTATATATATATATATATATGTGTGTATTTGATCCATTATTAGACTTATCTCGCAGTAATAATGTAGGTAAAGTGGCAAGGCTGGATGGTTCGTAACTAAAAGATAAGCCGAGACTTAGCCGCCAGCGGAATGATACTGCCAACATAATGAAGAGACTGCGGGATAGCCGACAAGGATTTACTAATTTACTTTATATAAACAACTCATTTGTTTTTTCTTAACTCAAATTGATTTTGAAAGTGCAATAAACAGTTTAGAACAGAGGTTCCCAAACTTTTTTTTTCGTGGACCGCTTTTAAAATTTTATTGGTTTTGGTGAACCCTCTGCTGCTACATTTCTACCATATTCCCGAAACTCGTACACCTTTTTGAAATATTATCTGGCTACATTGATAGGTAAAGCCAAACTAACATTTTTGTTCGTTATTTTCGAAATTAGATAAATATTCGTGGACCTACAATTTGTGAACCCCCAATTTTTTTTCCGCCGACGTAGATCCCCACTGAGTGTCTCGTGGACCCCTTTGGGAATCACTGGTTTAGAAGAAGGCCATTCTTGTATCATATGTAGTTAAGTACACGTATGTTGAGCATGAACATAGCTTAACCTTTGTTGAAGATATCACAGCATCTTTATTTCAGAAAAGTTGTAAAACAAGAGGGCAGAGGCTTCCACATAAATTATAAAGGTTCAGAATAAATTATGCAGCTACCTACCTAATCTTTGTTATCTAAACGAAATTACGTCGGTTGCTGGGACCGTGATTGTTATTATGAAATTGAATAACTTTTATAATAATATAACAGATAGAGCTTGTTGAATTTTTAAATTGCAATTATGATTACTAGAACATTTTGTTGGTAATACTGTGGAAGACTTATGGTGCCCGAACGAGGTGTTACTTGAATAAGTCCCAACACATGACAGCAAAATGAGCTATTAAACATTATCGGTATGTTTATTATTCTTAGTAACTCTTTTAAGAACTTCTACATAATGTATATGTGAGTTAGGACACTAATAAAAATTGAACTTTGGATTGTACCTTAAAGTATTATGTGAACAATTGGTGGTAAATAAATATGTACATATACCTACCTACATACATATACATATGGTGTTTAATATTAATAAACAAATATAAAGGAACATAGAATACTATATGCATGAATAGTACAGCTGAACGGGAACAATACTAAATTGCAACGTCACGCTTTTCACAACTGCAAACAATAACATGCGATTCAGTTGATGCAAATGGGTGCGCCGAAATCAAAACAACAAAAAGAACATTCGTTCAACGTTTACATTGTAGTTAACGTATGGTAACAAAACTTTGAATTAATATAATAATATGAAGTAATTGCTATATATTTATTTATTGATATATAGTTCTACATAGTTATATAGTGTTTGTAAGAAAGACTAATGTAGAATACTAAAAACGACCATTACTTTGTATTGATTTGAAGTAACAAAACTTTTATTCTATCAATACACGTTTTACTTAAGTGACAAATTATCAATTTAAAATTAATATGAAAAATATATACATCCCTGTCGCACCAATGTAATTCCTATGGAAGGAGAGCAAGAGTATTCAAAACGAAACCGATAAGAATCGAATTGTAAGCAGGTATATATACCTCGTTTGGTAAAGAAAATGCATATATTAATGTATAAAAATGATTTGTGTATGACTAAGCATATGTTTTAAAGCAAAAATAAAACCATTTTCTTGTTTAACTCAAAGGCATATTCCTGATAAGACTTCTATGAAGCGCAAAATTTTAATCGTTCGTTATTATTCATGCTTATTCGGAGTTATCTTTGAAATTTTCGACAAGTGTGACGCGCAGCACGTGAATGAATGTGTTCTATAAATTAACATAGCAATGTTGAAATTTGGAGCGACCTTGGGTAACTGTAACCTCCGAATTTGCACAATTAAAAATAATAGTATTAAAGAGTTATTTTTATAAAATGATAGTAACTTTATATCTTCCTCTAGTAATAATGAAATAATAGAAACAATTCGTATCAAACCAGTGCAATACATAATGATCATAGTACAAATCGTTCTAATTTATATATGTGTTATGTTCTCACCTGAGCGCCAACCATTCCTTCCCTCATGCGCGGCAAGTCCGTATGGGAATACTTGGATTTGGAGAACGGCTCGACTAATGTCAAGTCAGTATCCAACTCAACTTCATTTATCTGGTTACGGAGGAACTTGCGAAGATTCCATGGCAAATCGTTATGCCTGTAAATAAATAATTGTATTACCTATTTATAAATACACACACACACATTTACAATTCTAAATTAATATTACAACAATACAATGTTAAACTAGAATGTAGCAGCTTTTCAAGTTGTGTAATAAAATATAGGTATCTAAAAAATATGTTTGTTCATAACGAAGCAGCATTTACACAAAAAGAACGATCGTAAGTCTTGATTTTATAAGTCAGACTTTTTTGTTTTGGTATAAAACGTAACGTAAAAAAGAAAAAATATTTGCACAAACTTCGGATCCGACGTATCAACCTCGCGTGGGCCTAATTGGACCCTTTCTACCCTAATCTTAACAAATTTAGATAGTATACGATTTAAGGAAAGAAGGACAAAACATCTATCAATAACTATGTAAGTGACTTAAATATATTACCTATTAAGAGTAGATTGAATGTAAGATAGAAACTTGGACTCAAGCTATATTTACGAATTTTACTCAATTTTTACAAGTACCAATGATTATTAATAAATTTGCACATTGGTCCTTTTAAAATTTAGAAAAGGACCTAAACACACATGAAAAGGAATTCCAATATCATAAAAGAAGTTCATATTATTTACAACTGCATATCGATATTTGTTCAGGGATAGGCGAACCATCGGATACGTTACGAGTAGGTACAACACACACGAATACATCCTGTTCTGTTCTCTCAAAATTCTATGCACTTATATCGCATAGGTGATGCTGCAATAAAAGTAAAAAATACAATAGTAACCTACCCATCAATAAGAGGGACTTCAGTGAAGATTTGTCTGGCAATATCAAGCCTTTCACGATCGTAAGCAGCCGCAGCAACCGCCACAGTTATCGCGAGCAAAGCCCACGCCAAGATAGATCCGCCAGATTTAACACGCATTTTAATACGGCGAACAACACCTGAAAATAAACAAATTGTTTATTGCGAGACTACGAATCTATTTTAATAAGCAGTATGTGAAAAAAGTTTTTTTTTAAACCAAAGAAACCTAAAATGCCATTTTTAAGGCGACGTTTACTAATCTTTGTTTTCGTTGTATCGTTGTAAGCTATAAGATTGCAGAGAGATGATTACTTGGGTCGCACTTCTGTTTCAGCTGCCCTCTTATGACAAAATTAATAAATATTTATTAAATAATTTAAATTATTTTAGGCTTAAAATTAATAATGAGGATACTTCAAATTAAATGTTACTTTTATACGTATGTATATAAAACTTAGTATTACAAGTAAATAAAAAGAAAATGTAGTAAAGTATTTTTATTAAAATGAGCTACAACGTTTTGTCACAATACAACCAACCGCGTCGGAAATTCGCGGATCAAAAAATAAGATTTTTATTTAAAACCGCTACGTGCTTTTGGTATTATTTAAAAT
The DNA here is from genome assembly GCA_028551675.1 of Tineola bisselliella. Taxonomy (NCBI): domain Eukaryota; kingdom Metazoa; phylum Arthropoda; class Insecta; order Lepidoptera; family Tineidae; genus Tineola; species Tineola bisselliella. Next base: position 52,692 of record JAPWLS010002067.1, read on the forward strand.
ATATAATATTTTAAATAATAATTCAGTTGTTAGAAAGCATTATTATTTTTAATCCCACTATCCATGGAAGCGTGTCTTCATGATTCCATATCTATAGTCGCAGATCGTGAGGCAGTGCACGTAAGCAATATGTTTAATCTTTTTAATTGCGCGTATTATATTTATTATCCGACACCGTTTCGTGACACGTGGCACGTGACACGACAGGAAAACATATTGTTTACAATTCATCACAACACATTTTAGCCTCTAAAAATAAACGTATAACCTTCGAATAATATTCGTATATTTTTTTTTTAATTAAAGAAGGTTTTTGTTTGCGATTTTTTAATTACATTTTTTTCAATCTTATTATGTTTATGACACTTATTTTAAATCTATTATAAGATATTCTAATTGCTATTCCTACTATCAAACTGCGTGACGATCCCGTATGGTAGGTGTATCGGCTATCGTCTCACCAAAATGTTGACGAGAGCTCGAATTTATGACAGCTTTTGAATGATATATGATGATGAACCATAACATAAATTATATTGTTAAAATCGATGGGCTTATACGTCCTCTTGCCTGCGAGCTAAAATACTGCTACCCTAATGATAGGGTTATGTAAAAGGAACAGCGTACTAATATAAAAGTTTGGACTAAATTGTGATAACAATCAATATCTGTGAAACCGTAACGTTTCATGAATTTCATTAGGATATTTCATTAGCATAACCTTGAGAGGGTTTCATTTTAGGATGTTTGCCTTAGGGTCATTATCATTATCGGCCAATCTAATTTACATATTTAGTGGTAAGCCTGAATTGAAATTACTCCCAATATTGAAAAATATAACATTACGTTTTTTTAATCGAATCAATCAATTTCAAATTATACTATTACTAGCTTTTACCCGCGGCTTCGCTCGGATTTAAGTCATTAAATAAGTATCAGAGATCATTTCAATAGAAATGAATCAATATGATTCCAAACAGCTAAAACTATAGTCAGTTGGAAACTATAGTAAAAAAATATTTTAAATAAAAAGTATCCTATGTTACTTTTAGTACCTACAAAAATATGTGTGAAAACGTAACAAACAAACATTCATATTTATAATATTAGTAGGGATGTACTTTTTCAGATGAGTCTACAATTTTTATTCTTGGATAAAAAAATATACTATCTAGTAACAAAGTAGTCATAAATATCAATATTCGATTTCAATTCTAGCAAATTTAAAATATGTAATGCATTCAGCAAGCTATTAATATTACCAGATTGTGTGCTTTCCGGAAACTGAAATTTACGACACGCTGTTGAGTACAGTTACGAGCGAATTATTCAGTAATTTTCAACAACCGCTCCTTGTATTTACGTTAACACTTCATATAAATACAATAAGTTTATTATAATTATAATAAATTCACAAAGGACGATATATACATATACACTTCAGTAGAACAATGTCACGCAGTGTTTTTAGTATATATTTTTGAGGCGAATGAGTCCGTGTAGATATCACTAGTTTATGCATAGAATATAGATGTAAATAGAGCTGCCGTGGTTAGCTAAATATTTAAATGATTAGTTTTTGTAAGCACGTAATTTCTTTTCTGTTACACATGAAGTTGAATTTTTCCATAGAGTTTTTCCTCAAAATGTTTTTTTTTCAGAGAACTTTTTAAGGTAAGGCTTGAGTGGCGTCTTATATCCATTAGCGTAAACGACTTCTTATTTTCAAAGTCTAATATTTTATTCTTTTTATTTTACCTAAATTGTTTTACAGCTGCCTATATACATACGTATATTATGAAAAGTTTGTTTCTGTAATATACTATATATACATACTATAGGTATACATAGTAGAAATGTGAAAAAGAAAACATCCCTACTAATATTATAAATGTGAATGTGAGTTTGTTCGTTACGTTTTCACGCAATAACTACTCAACCGATCATCATGAAACTTTGTACACATATTTTTGGAGGTACTAGAAGTAACATAGGATACTTTTTATTTTTTTAAAAAAATATATTTTTTACTATAGTTTCCAATTGTCTATACTTAGTTTCAGCTGTTTGGAATTTTTCTATATTCATTTTTATTTCCGTCTGTCATTTTTATATATATATATATAGTATAAAACTATTTAAATTTTTGAGATCAGGAAACATCATTGTATGTAGTAATTTTTAAAAATCGATAATCCCAGCCAAGCAAGAAAATATAGTTATCATATTGATTCATTTCTATTGAAATGATCTCTGATACTTATTTAATGACTTAAATGCGAGCGAAGCCGCGGGTAAAAGCCAGTCTGAAATAAATTAGAACACATTTTTGGTTATATGACCTCTACAGCAACCTTTTAATTAAAAGTATTCCTAAAGTATATATCTACACACGTTTAATCTTTGTTTGTATCAAATATCAATTATATATTTACTGTTTGGTCAAAAGGTTATGACTTATTTTTATTAGTACGAACATTGATTATAAATTAATTATTAAACAATGCAAGGAATTATATACTTTGAACTCATAAAAGGGGTATTGGGTACTAATTAACGAGTTAAATTACATAATATGCCATTGGTATCAGTGTTGCTTAAGGGAACTGTAGGTATAGCAAATTCCAGATAGAGGCGCATACACTTCAATTATAAGCAATTAGGCACAACATTTTTATTTTGTATTAATTATTACTGAAAGTTAAAGTGCAGACAAACGACTTCTTTTATTTACCTCTTAGATAATATTTCACAAAATAATGATAAAGTCTGATGATATTCGTGAATTTTTAAATCGATTTGAAAGAATTTCTGAAGTCAAATTAAAAACTTAATTCCAAGTATTTATTGGAAACAAGAGCTCACTGTACGTAGACTTTGTGAAAATGTATTTTCTTTTGATCTGTAATAGATATTATGTATCAAAAGGTTTTAAGATAAATATAGGAGTAATCTTATTACATTTCATGAAGAGTAAGTCGAGTAGAACAATGAAATGAAGTAATGAAAAAATATAGGAAGTCATACATGTACGAGAATTTATTCATATTTAAACTTTAGCTAAATATGGATGTCTTATTGCGAATAAATACTAATACATATAGTATACTCGAAACTAAAACTCTGTACTATGGGTTTCAATGACAACACAAACACCAATCTTTATAAAATACTGTTTAATTATATATTAAATGTGTCAGCAATACATATTATAAAAACAATTTCAACCGGGAATTGAATCCTATACATCCGCATTCTCCATAAAGTGGATTAGTTCGAATAAATTATACTTATAATATACCTTTTGGAATTGGTTCGCGACACCAAGTTGGTCGTTAACTTGTTTAAGAAACATCTTGTTTAACGCAGTAACATTTTAACTCTATATTAGTATAATAATATCATACAATTCATACCATTTATAAATGTAAATATAATATCCTTAAATGAAGAGTAAATACTCATTGAAGCGCGATAATAAATTTCGATTGCAAAATGCTCTTCATTTATTTTAATATTTTAAATATTTTTATCGTATTCCAAGAAAAGCCATGATTCATATGATATAACCTTTAAACAATGAAGTAGCTTGGATTATTAATTTTAAAGCAGTTATTATGATAATTAAGTCATGCCCGTGTCCAGCCATAAAAATATCTAGTCAATTCTGTTAGATATTCTGCGAAGATACTAGTTTTTATGACGTCATAAAAACTGAGTCAGGGTTGCAAAGAGGGTTAAATTATACGTATTTTTAGTCCCCAAACAATTATATATATTCTGGGTATTTATATATATATATATATATATGGATAATAATAAATAATGTATATTAAGGGTCAATAGTCTATTATCAAACGCTAATAGTACTTGAGTAATACTCGTACCTATATGTTTGTATACCCCTGAACATACTATATAGTCTAATTCAATATTGTTTGGTACATGTCGAAAGGTACTAACTAGCTAGCTAGCGATCTCTAAGATGTCCGAGCAGGCACAAAATTATGTGTGATATGCAATAATTGTAAAAAAACAATTACTATTTTTTCTCTTGAAATTTACATTGTATTTAACAAATATAAATTGAAATATAATATCGGTCTTAGCCGCCCGACTAACCTATATGTGATATCAGATTGACATTTTAACACGTCATAGCTCCACAGTCTAGGCTCTAGAAGTTATACTCAAATCAAAATAGATATTGCTTCGGCAACTTAATTTGCAAATGCAATTTATTTAGAATATAAGTCCGTCTTTCTTTGTATGAAACATTTTTTTTTCTATGACGTCAACCTAAATTAATAAATGATATAAATACGTAACACTGTGTAGATAAATATTTAAGAAATAAAAAGTAGAAAAAAAAACAAAAATATAAGTATCAACTGGGGATCGAACTCAGAACTGTTGTCAAATGCTATATTGCTTGTACGTAGCTTGTTACAACTCAATGTTTTTTTACCTCGTTAAGCGATCGATAAATGAACATAGAGTGCCTACTATTGAAATGTACAAGTACAGCCCTCGTGGTGTAGTTGGTTAGCACGTTCGCTCACAACGCGATTAGGCCCGGGTTCAAATCCCGGCTTGGGCTCATGGAACTGCATTATCATTTTTGAGTTTTTTTTTTTAAATATTTTGATCGAATTATATTGTGATTTTTTTCAAAGAAAAAAAACCTATTTTGTTGTTTATTATTTTTTAAACTTATTAATATTATTATATTAATATTAGAGATGTTCCGACTAGTCGCCGACTATCCGGCTACTTTCGTAGTCGGCGACTAATCGGCAAAAAGCGCCGACTATCCGGCTTCTTACTTTGTGTCTATTTCTCAATAAAATGTATATGTTACTTCCTTGCAAAGAAAACATATTGATGACATTTATCAAACAAAATTAGTATCTTAATTAAAAAATAAAACAACAATATCTAATGTCATATATTGCAATTTGCAATACTGCGTGATGATATTTGAAACTATCGTCAAACCAGTGAGTTGTAAAACTCAAAAAACTTTCTTTGTTATTTATATTTGTCCACATGTCAGTAGTGACTGAAATTGCAGTTCTCCGTAAAGTTGAGGAATGATGTTCTCTGTGGAATACTTTCAGCCCTGTATGTTATATTTTGGTTTAACTTTCCTCATAAAGTTTTTAAAGCCTTTTTTGCGATACTTGCACGCGAATTTGCTGTAAACGAAGCGTCACCGTAATCGGCATGGCCGATTAGTCGGCCGACTAGTCGGCCTATTTACAACCGACTAATCGGCTAGTCGGCTAGTCGGCCAAAGTCATAATCGGCACATCTCTAATTAATATCTATTATTCAACGTTTTGCAGCCATAGTAATCGCAACAAGATTGTACGATGTGAAGCTTTCGAAAATTTGGTGAAAATGAATGTTTAATTTTCATGGATTGCGCGTGGTTAGCATATCTCTACATTGATTGTCGGGGCTTATGTAGTCCAATTACATGCATAACAAACTTTTAGTCGTAAATTTACCAACAATAAAAATCAACCTGCCAATTAAACGTCAATTGAATAGGTAAGTGAATTGTAAAAAAACAATTACTTTTTTTTCTCTTGATGTTTACATTGTATTTCACAAATATAAATTGAAATATAATATCGGTCTTAGCCGCCCGACTAACCTATATGTGATATCAGATTGACATTTTAACACGTCATAGCTCCACAGTCTAGGCTCTAGAAGTTATACTCAAATCAAAATAGATATTGCTTCGGCAACTTAATTTGCAAATGCAATTTATTTAGAATATAAGTCCGTTTTTCTTTGTATAAAACATTTTTTTTCTTTGACGTCAACCTAAATTAAGAAATGCTATAAATACGTAACACTGTGTAGATAAATATTTAAGAAATAAAAAATAGAAAAAAAAAACAAAAATATAAGTATCAACTGGGGATCGAACTCAGAACTGTTGTCAAATGCTATATTGCTTATACAGTAATACCCCGATTTACGCGACCCCGTTATGCGCGGTTTCACTATAACGCAAAATTCAAATTTATTATTAAATTACGCGAAAGAGTGCGTATAAAGATAATGTAGTCATCAACCTCTCTATGGTCGCAGGAATTTCAGTTAACGCGATTTTTTCCGGAACGTATCCCTCGCGTAAAGCGGGGCATTACTGTACGTAGCTTGTTACAACTCAATCTTTCTCTACCTCGCCAAGCGATCGATAAATGAACATAGAGTACCTACTATTGAAATACACGGGCACAGCCCTCGTGGTGTAGTTGGTTAGCACGTTCGCTCACAACGCGATTAGGCCCGGGTTCAAATCCCGGCTTGGGCTCATGGAACTGCATTATCATTTTTGAGTTTTTTTTTAAAATTATTTTGATTGAATTATATTGTGATTTTTTTTTCAAAGAAAAAAAACCTATTTTGTTGTTTATTATTTTTTAAACTTATTAATTAATATTATTATATTAATATCTATTATTCATCATTTTGCAGCCATAGTAATCGCAACAAGACTATACGATGTGAAGCTTTCGAAAATTCGGTGAAAATGAAAATGAATGTTTAATTTTCATGAATTGCGCGTGGTTAACATATCTCTATATTGATTGTCGGGGCTTATGTAGTCCAATTACAGGCATAATAAACTTTTAGTCGTAAATTTGCCAACAATAAAAATCAACCTGCCAATTAAACGTCAATTGAAAACAACGAAATGACAGAACTTATTTCTCTTTAGAAATACGGTATTTTATTTAAACCAATAAATATTTCAAGTTAGATTGCTTAAAAGTAAATATATAAATCAGATTTATATAAAATAAATAACTAAATCAAATGATTCGTCAGCTTAATATAAACTATGTAATCTAAAGTCGTATATACAGATTTTTATTTTGTTTTTATATGTTAATTGCATAGCATAGTGAGTAGTGACGTCATTAGTTATTCGCTAACATAACTACTAAAAGATCGCATGATGCTTATTTGCTTTAATTAATTTAATATGACTTCTCGGAATCTTTGCAGCCGTAATTAAATATTTTAGTATTTAAAAATGTTATCAATGTTAGCATCTAAAATTACACGTAACACTATTATGCTATACAATAAAATAAACTTTTTTCTGCTAAGGAGTTGAGAAGTGTTTTTAGGATCATGTGTTACGCTTGAATATTACGTATTGAGAAGTTGTTCCTTAGTGGTAAATTAGTTGGAAAATTAATTTTAATGGTTCACTCGTGCATAAACTTGGTAGGATTCGAAATTCGATGCCGACCCATTACCAGGTCAGTCAATATTCTGAATTAGAAGTTTGAATAGCTTATCAGATTTGATTACATCAAGACGTTTAATTGAGAAACTAATTGTGATTATATTAAAGCCTGATCTCTACAATTATTTTATATTGCTAATTGTATTGAAATTGTTTATAGTTATGTTCTAATGTAACGTAATTAGACATTTTATGCTGTATTATAATTATGTTTATAAAACATAGTATATTCTAATTATATTATTATTTGTTTCGTATGTGTATATAACATTGGATATCCCTGTTCGGAGTTAAGGTTGTGTATGTATATGTTTTTATTATGATTAATATAACCCTCTTGGTGAGCTTCATTAAAAAAATTCTTATTAGTCAATCTAGCAGTTATATCTATATAGAATTACAGGTTACGAAATATTGAAAGAATAAAATAATTCGAATACAATAAAAAGAGAGCTCTCTGAAAACTCTAGACAATTGAAAAGTGCTTTGTAGGAAATTTAATAAATCAATTAAGTCGAAGAATTCGGATTAATTCAGAAATAGAGGCGTTAAAATTGAATAAAAAATCTCTACGTAAAATAAAAAAAATATGTAATTTTTTATGTGATGTATGCGTATTGTGAAATCTGAGGCCCCACATTTTTAATTTCCCTTTATATTTCTCGTTTATGTTAATTTGATAATAATAAAAAAAGTAAAACTAACTAACTAACTAACTAACTAACATTATTTGTAAATATCCAGATACTAGTTTAGTACGAGCATAAAAACTACATTGTTCTGCACGCTCAGGTAAATAAAAATACTTTGTATTTTAACCTTATTCTTGAAATTAAATAAACAATTTACGATTTCGTTTCAATCACATTCTATAAAATAATTTAGAAAATGGATACAGAGAGTAGTTTACCGTAATTTTTAAAACTTAGTCTAATAATTAATTAACCTATCTTAAAGCATAGAATATGGTGTTCTGAAAAACATGAAAACTGGCAACAAACACAGCACCAAAAAGAAATTTTAAGCAAAATATCCTTCGACGAAACTATGAGACAACCCAACCATTCAGTTACAGAGGCCGTAAAGATAAAATCCTGTCAATTTTAGACTTAATTTCAGAATAAATTCATATCGCGTTCACAAATGTTTTTGTAATACTATTGAATATAGATATGGGAAATATAAAGTTACTTTACTCAATAGTTCCATTAATAGAATGAAAGTGCGTCACTTCTCACATATTGCATAGAAAACAATATGAAGTACCACCTATTCAAAAGTTTAAACAATTGTCTATTACCTGATCTGATAAAATATTATGTTAAAGATATGTTGTAAACAAATGACGGAAAGTTTGTTTTGTTTTATTATTTACGTAATTATTTAAAATAATCACGTTAATTAGATTAATTCTGAATAATTAGAAGCGCAAAAATAATATTAGCAATCAGAAATGTAATCAAAATAAATATGATAGCAATATTTATAGTCTTTTAGGTTAGTTCGATTGTAATCGTGAATAAATTTAAACATTATTAATAAAGTATTTATAATTATATATGATTATTGTGAATAATTAATAACATAGGTTTCAGCAGATTCTGCCAGTAATTTATTCTAAGTGAATATAGGGGAATGCATTCCAAACTACACGTGAAACTTTAGTATAACTCGACTACAAGGCTAATCTTTAGTTCACATATTGAGTTTACTATTCATTAGCGTTCCTATATTAAATATATTTATGGAGAAACACATTGCATTTCAAATATAGAATTCTGAAATTGTATTAGAATAAGAGCTTCCACACACAGAATACGATCCGATCCGTTCTATCTAAATGTAGTTATAATTTATGTATGTATGGATCACAGGGTTCCATGTAAAATTAAAATGTGTACAATTGTTTTTTTTTTAATAAATGCACATAAATTAACGCTTATTCTGCATTGACACTGTTTCAGCATTTGCTATGAGATCACGTGTTCAGTATTAAAATGTAAGTAATATGTCGATTTATTAAAATATGTTTTTAATATTACTATTAGAAGGCAATATGTACTAATTATTGACCTAACTCGCGCCCTCTACCGGAGTTATCAGATACTATGGGTAGTGACTTTTCACTCTGCTACATTCGCCAACATTCGTTACCTCATCCATCCTTTCCATGACTGAACCACCTGGTCATGGCTGTTTCCATTTCTTTCTACGCCTATACTAAACAAGAAATGCGGCATCATCGATTCGTATCTAGTGTGTCGAACGGAACGGAACGGATCGAATCCAGCATGCGGTGACTAAGCCTGTCAATATCTGACCGCCCCTATAATTGAAGTGAGCCTCTGGCGTATTTGATTACTTTGGGTATTATTAACGACATCGATATGTAGACTAAAATAATATATAATAATTTTTGTTTGAGTTATTATTTAAGAACACTAGTAGGTAGGTTGTCACGGGAGCAAAACCTGAGACATACGAAAAATATATAAGCTACTAAGATAATATAAATTTATCTCAATTTTACGTTTGAAATGAATCTCAAGAATAGAAGTTCAAACTAAACATTGTAGAGCAATTGTATACCTTTATTGTTTTCCTTTCAACATCAAATATATATTGTCAGTGTAACAAAATTTGTTTTATGCTGAGAAATTAAATTTATTGTTTGTAAACATTCTATACGGACTTTATGTGGTCATATTTTCTCTTGCCGACTATTATATTACTTTACTATTCCAGTAACTTTAAACGGAAAATAAATAAATAAATAAATGCTTGTAAGAGATGCCTGTGTAGTTATTAATAAAATGTGGTCCGATTTGAAAAACTATACTTACGTTACATAACTATTTCATTGTAATAAATTATCTCTCTATCTTTATACAGAGTGATTTTAGTGAAACTAATATAAAGGAACTTAAGCCGGAAATTTAGAAAAAACATCCTATATTTTTATGATATCAATTGGTAATGTAATTTGTGTTTTTTTACATTTACATTATATACATATTGTACTTCTTCTTTTATTTATGACCTCGGATGACCAATGAAAACAATTCTGTCAATGTCCAACAAAAAATTTCATACTTTTAAACACACGCAAACTAAAACACTTACGTTGTATATTATATAAAAGAGAATAGTTGTCATAGTTTTTCCGCTTTCTTTAGTTTCTTTCAAGAATCAAATATGATTTCTTTCGCAACCAATTTTCAGTTACATTTACGTTCGATAACACATTCCGGTTTTATATCGATGTGGACCAAACAATAGCAGCTCCCTCAGGATTGTCCCAATATCGCACGAAATGTTGTGAAATTGATTTCGAAAAGGCGATCATCGTGATAGTTGAATCTTCTAAATAACATACTGTAACAATTTCATAGTTTGATTTTCTATTACGGATTTTTTTTTATATATTACAAGCATACAAAATACAATAAAATTATTAGCCTAAGGCCTAACCTCGAGGAGAATGAAAATAACAAAAGATCAAAGAGAATAAAATGTACCTACTTAATTAGGACTTTATCAAATGCCTTTAAGCTTGTTTAAATATACGTAAATTAATTAATCCTATATAATATAATGCGCTTAAATATGAATAAGGTAATTAAATGCTTAATACATTTTCATGCATCTAATCTCAAAATTATTCGGTCTAAAATTTAAACAAACGTTACAAACACAACAGTTACAAACAATGCATGAAGGTCTTAATACAACAATAGGACAATAGAATTCCCCCTTTTGTGAAACAATTAGGAATGCTCGTAATAACCCGAATTAATTCTTTGACTGTAACAACACCCCGGACCTGTTGGGCAACTCTTGAAGTTATATGAATACAACTCAATCCTAATTTACATTATATCTAAAATACAGATTAAAGACCTGTTTACATTTAAGTCGGCTTTACACTGTACAAGTACGAAGGGATGACTTCCGCTGCGTGTTCTATCGGAGCTACCAATATAGAGGCATATATAGATAATGAAGTTTGGAGTATTGATGAACAAATAAGCATATACCTACTTTTAAAATAATATCTTGTTTAATAATAATAATTATTATTATTATTTGTTATTTCAGTTACAGCTTAGACAGACTATAATACAAAAACCATTAGAAATATCTCGAAAATTAGGTACATATCTTATTTCATGGAAAATTCTTGAATTATTTTCAAATCTAAAATTAAGAGTCTACAAACGTCAGCAGTCAGCACTGAATACACGTTCCTGTCATAACAATGTGTAAATTTATTTTAATAACGCCCCAAGCCTCACTGAAAGCATATTCAATTTTAACTTTATCCCAAAGTGTTGAGATTGAAATTCTGATAACATGTTAGTTTTATTGTCGATTTAGTTTTATAAAAAAAGGTGTCAGCGGTTTATGGAAAGAATTTAGTTTAAATTGTTTTTTTTTAAACTACATATCGCTTATAATTGTAATAACTAACAGATGCAACGACATGCGTTATATGGAGTCTAATTATAAAACAAAATGTATGTTCACGTTAAGATACGAAGTAGGCGCTTACAAGTATAGACAGACAACTTCAACTCATAGTAAAATCGTTAAAAATCATGTGAACGTATCGTAGAATAGTAAAGATGAAGTGGAGAGTAAAACGTGGAGACATTTTCAAGTTAACTCGTGGCAGTTAAAAAGGACAAAGGAAGTGTGTTCAAGATTAAAAAGTGATTGCGTAGCTTTAAAATATAAAAACTTATATTAAAATGTAGGTATGTATAAGTAAAATCGTTCTAAAGTTGTTTATATAGTACGTAATATTATGATTATTATCGTATATTATTATTTTTCAGTGTAAGCGTATAGGTATAGATATTTTAACAACAAAAAAGCCATAAATAAAAATTGGTGGTATTTTCGGATATGAAAATCAGAATTATTTTTAAACAAAATAAAATCTGTACTAATTTCCGGGCGACAACAATTGCTCGCTTTTTTCGTCGTTGAAGTAAATCTTTAATTTTCAACATAAAACATTTTTCTTCTCACTCCCGTTAGGATTTTGTTCGATAACATCGCACCCCGAACATCTCCGGTCTTTATAAATTGTATCGTTCTTTTTTATCGCTTTTATCAATTTCTCGATGAAAAACTTAATATTCAATGAACTTGGCTTTATTCCTCGATGTGTGATGTTTTACAGCCTCGGCAGCTTTATATATCGACATTTTATTTACTTTTATTTTTAAAAATACAACCAGTTTTGCCACCTTCCTCTTTGTCGTATAATTACTTGTTTTAATAAAGACAAAGTTTTAAAATGTTTTAAAAATTGACACATAATTTTTAAAATGATGAAATTTTATTTTAAAAAGTCAATGCTATATTACTTTGAACACGTTTCTTTGTAAGCCTTTGTTTTGTCAATGTTTAATTTATATATAAATAAAATGTGAGTGAGTTTGAAATCATAAAAGTAATAAATTCTCCGGTATTCAAATGCAAAGGTATTTCGGTAATGAAATTTATTAAATGTTTTGTCATAACTTTTGAGACAAACAAAATCATATATGTGGCTAAGCTTTGTAGTCATTCTTGTGATGTGGTTTTCATTATAATGCCTTGACTAATATTTAAGTATAAACAGGTAAGCATAACACACAAAGCTATAATATGAATACCTATTATCCATCTTACCCTATATAAATATAAACGTAGGTGTTATATTATGATTATATACTCTCCCCGTAGTGCCGACACGTTGAATTTAATGGTGTGGAATTAAAGGACTGACGTTTTAAAATGGGATCTAGTAATGTTCTGGAAACATCCATCGAACGTTAAATACCTAACTATTACGTTGATTAAGTTTATTTCTTGGTTTAAAAAGAGATTAGCAGAGAGTATCGCATACTCGTATGTGTATGTCAGATAATTTGCAAATTTTGCTTATGCAAATAAAAAATTTGCAACAGTTGTAACTTTTTTGGTACGGTTATGTTTGCTCACTGAAAACTGTCTAGTTTATTTATTTAAAACTTAATATATAATATATAATCTCACGAGCGAGGAAATCGTGTACAATATATATAAATAAAGCAATAAAAAATAAGGAAAAGTCAAAATAATAATTGCAAATTCACTTGTTAGATATTATTTTATTTTAGATTTTACGTTTAAAAGAACGAGAGAGAATTCTAAAAATGATATAAGCAGGAAATATCAGTGAGTGAGAAATCGCTGTAATCGCATCATTTCCGAGCATCGGTTGAACATCGCGTTTTCTTTCTGACATAATCGAGGGCTACGATTTTGCGCGCGCTTTTATATTTCACTTGAATTTAGATAATATGTTTTGAATATTAATGTCTTTGAGACGTTAAGCCGCGTGGCTTCTTTACATTATACTAAAAGGGAACACAATACCTACAAGACTCTTACATTACTCTTTTAATCCAATCTACCTACTTATATAGCAGAATAAAAGTATCAATGTATATTAAAAGCTTTTTTATATAAGTAGAAATAAAAGTAAGGAATAATGTAAGACTTTATTATATAAGTATCAGGCATGAATAAGCATTAAGAAAATACATTATGTATAGAAGTTTCTATTTGAATAATAATTTCCGAAACTATCGTACGAATTGTAATGAAACCCTCACTGAGTAAAGCAAACGTTATTCGGATTGAGGAAATTATGATTCCGGTACTGCGTCGGACAACGAGAATGTAACGATTCATTTTTTAGAAAAAAAATAAACTTGTTCTTAGCTAACTAATAAATAAAAGGAATCTAACTCAGTTAACAAAACATTGGGGAATCAAAATCGCCAATAAATCGAATTCAGAAGCGCCATGGGATTTATCAAATATTCTTGTTGCTAGTGGAAAACAACATTAAAGTTAAATTTTGTTTTAGCAAATTTCAATATAAAATAGATTAATATTGCTTTTACGGAACATTGGTCTGCGGGGGCTTGTCGTTAAAGATTCACTTCCATTAAGCTTCAATTGATCTAAATACTCAAAAATAACATATTGAAAACTGAAACAGTTCAAGTTAAATCTATCTCTTTCTGAAACGTTTGCATTTACATATGCCGAACAAGGATGGAATTGTGTTCGTGGATATTGGAAATTCTGAGAATAAACGTGTTTGCATGTGGTCAAATTTCTATTACGAAAACAGGTCGATGTTCGTAATTGTCAATCAGCCAACAATTGTGGTGATCTAGAATCTCCGACAACATGGAATGTGCATGTTAATTATTAAGGTACCAAAGTCCATGCGACTTGAGTAAGTGGCATGTGATAGTAAGAGGCATAATATCTTTTAAATTAGTCACTTTGTTGCAAATTTTGACTATATTTTACATGCGTGACATATTCGTTGTAAAAGCCAGTCTACTAGTTAAATAATATACTACTACCATGCATTGTCATAATTAGTTTGAAGTGTTGGTATGAAGTTGTCAAATTCAAATGAATATATTTATAATGAATATTTAGCTTCTTAATTAGGCGTTTCACTTCCCGGAACTGGGAGGGACGAAACTTTCGCTGGGAATCTTTAATATTATCAAGTTTAATTAGTTGTAACTCGATTGTTCCACCGCCGGAAGCGAATGTCGAAGAATTGTTGGAATATTTTAACGTATCAGAGAACATTTTTATTAAGTTCTACTTCAAAGAATCGGTACTTAATTAGTTATTATTACGACCATTTATGGCCTAAGATAAAAAAGTTAAATAAATTAATTCGACGTTCTCATGGAAGTCAGATTCTGACAATGTAATGATTTGCATAATAGTGTTTAAATTGATATGTACTTATAGTTTTGATTGATTATATCCAAGCTTTATCATCTATAAGATATTCATCTAATGTGTAATATGATTTTTGAATAAATGCAAGTACCTACCTATATATAGTACCTATACAAGTTTTCTTCAGTTACTACACTTATTTATTTTTTATAATATATAGTCACATGCTCACATTGCCAACAGCAGTGGATATGAATGAATTGTTGACTCAAATAAGCTTAAAATTAAACCCTGAAATGCTGTACATTTTTAAACAAAAAAGAACAGCAAAAAAGTAAATTGTTCAAAAATTTCTATCTCGTTTACATTTTCCTCTCGAGCAGTAAATGCATCTCACATGCGAATAAAAGTGAAATAGTTGACCGTGTAATAGTGTTCTATGAGGGAATTACTCATTCGTACATTTCACATTTTCCGTCTTTCCCGGTATCATGTGAAAAAAACGTGAACTCGAAAATCATTTGCGCGATATTGGGTACAAAACTTGTTATTCATGTTTTTTGTAAATCTAAAAAAGGTAGAAGAGGTGGTTAATATGTATCCACGTTTAGAGAACGAGATAATTAACGCTTTCCGTGCCACGGGTCCTTGTTGCTTTTTAATTAAAAACTTGGTTAAACCATACTCATTTTATTAGGCGTTAATACTTTATGAATTTTGGTTCATAAATTCATTAACTGTTCCTTTAAATTCATTTCGTAAAAATTTCGTAAAAAAAAAAAGTGACATACGTTTTGTGTAAGTCACTCTATGAAAGAGTTTGCACTTACTGACAAATGTGTGTTGCGTGCATCTGTCAGTTTCCTATAACACTAATATGACATGAAATTTTTTGATTTTAAAATTAATTAAAAAAGTATCTGCCACAAAATTTTATTAAGAAACCTTATTAGTATGTATGGAAGATAAAATACAAATGATTTAATATGCATAAGAACGTAGGCGTTCAAATTTATACCATGTTTGTGATAGACTTCGAAAGAAGATTATTCAAATATAAAAATTCTCATATGAATATGAATATCGATTTATATGCTAAAGAGAATTCAACTTTACGAGGAATAGATCTTTTTTAATGGTTTGGTTTTATATTAAAAGAAACGGAAGTGTTTTTTCATAGTAGGCTGGCATAACACCAGCTAGAGTGTACCTAATTAATACTTGACCGAAGAGAAAAACGTATTAAAGGTATTGAAGAAAATTAAAAATAATTAATAAGTAATAAAAAACCTAATATGATTAAGTCCATAATTATATATTTGAAATTTCGTATTAAATCACCTTTGAAATCCTAAACTACGTTATTTTAGAAATGTAATATAAATTTGTGAGAATAATAGATTAATTTCCTATAGAGATAGATATTCGTATAAGACCAACAATTTAATAATCTTTGGAAAAGAAACAAATCATTTCGCCTGACATTGTGCAGATGTCTCCAATTTCAATATTTCATTATTAATTTATGTTATCTTCCCCGTTATTTGACACCACATTTATTACTTTTATTTACATTCAAGCTTCTTATTTTTGAAACGGTTTTTATTAAATTAAGTAACAATTTTATAGCTATACTATCTTCACTACTAGCTGTGACTGACTAAAGGTAGACTGGTAGACAATGCTACTTAGAATTAAGCCGACACGGGTTTTAAATATTTAGTTAATATATTTAGTTTTAAATAAATAAACAAAAGAAAATATGAATGTACATATTTGATTTTCAACCAATAATCATTACTACCTAAATCACTAACTACAGTGCTCCCGTAAACCTGTTACTTGAACCTACACCGAATTTGTTTGGTCAAAATAAATACATTTTATATCATTCATTGAATTCTATGGAAATAAGTCCTTTATATCGCTCACAAGAAACCCTTAGCCATCAAAATGTTCTTTACATTTCTAAAATATTATAATATTTGTATTATTAATACGTCACGTAAACAAATTTTATACGAATTGTGATTATTGCTTTTTGCTTAGGTATTTAATATGAAATGAATATTAAATATTGATAAAGGACTTATTATTGAGTCCGCAATTGCTAATATACAATTATAAATATATCGGCGTAAGTTAAAATCGTAATCAGATTCGATTTGAATTTCTAAAAGGAACTCGATCTGTCGTCACTTGACAGCTCTCCAGCACCACTCTGCATATTTTATCTGAATTTCTGATGAGTAAGCCAACAGCTAGAGTTGACGAGAATAGAAGCGTTCTTTTAAAATGGGGTTATGCATCGACTAAACGTGATAATGCATTTTTAAACAGAACATTGAAAAAAGTAAACCTACATATGAGTTATTATTACACGTGATGTCTTTATACGCTCTTCATCAATCATTTTACTTGTGTTGTATATAGGAATACTGGCGATATAGATAGCAAACAATGGGCGATAAACAAATTTTATAGGCTTAACTACACATATATGTATATATATAAAGTATATATACCTATTAGATAAATTATTATTTTTCTTAAGAAATCTTTTGCATTGATCGGTCTTCTTTCTTTTATTGCTGGTATCGGTGAACCATTAAAAGAAAACTCGACTATTAGTTAAGCTCATCTTGAGAGTTTTACGATCGTATTCTTTATAAAAACTTTTAATTACGCAAAAGTTATACGAACAATATTATATTACGTCGATGTTCGTTTAAACAAAAGAATCCTTTTACACCCATAAAGTTATTTTTTTAAAAGTAATTCATCATGCTTCCATTTTTGTTTAAAAAAACACAGAACCACGAATCTCTAGAGAGAGGCGGGGTCGTACCAATTAGGTTTGTCATATCGCATAAAAATGAATTAATTATAACCGGTGACGCCATGACGGTGCCGACGCAAAATACTTTTACCCTAATCCTTGTTTAATACTGATACACGAAAATTAGCTTTGTTTTTGTCCATTCCAGATATTAAATTTTATTATTAATTATTATATTACAATCAAGTTCGTTCGCAAGGCTCATATAAATATTTTAGTTCTTATTAAATTTATCGACTATATTATCCAATTATATATCTTGTTCTTTTGGCATTATTAGGAAATACAACGTTAGTTACATTACTTATTCATTGCGATCTAATAACTAACATTGAATCATCCTCCTAGACTCTAGAAGCTTTTATAATATGATTAAAGGTCGAAACACACAAGCACGTGTCATTCGTGACATATCACCGCGTACAATGGCATTTGTAATGTACGCAATAGCACGTATGACAGTATATGACCTGTGAACGTCTTTATTGAATGTATTACATAACAACGCGTACATATTCTATATTTCAGGTATTGTACGCATTGCAATGGTATGTGGCCTAACCATAACTCAATATTCAATACAATATTAAAAGTAAAACTAATTTAAATAAAAAATAGTTAATTCATATTCACGAATAATCTCAAACATAACTAAGAAATGTATACCTACTTTATTTTAAATAAATTGAAATAAATTTAAAACTTATGTAATATATATGAAAAGATTCTGCAGAAATCCAATATTGGTTAGTACTAATTGAATGCCTGCATTCAACATCCAAGACTTCAATACGAGCAGATATATCATAGATTATTTGATAATAAACTTTGGAATATGTTTGAAGAGAAACGTAATAATCTTTCTTTTTAAATAAAACTTAAGTTTATTTCTTCTTTAGTGAGATTCATAGTAGATTTATTCCTATTTGTTCATTGTTTAAAATATATGTGGAATTTATGATGAATTAGCATTAAATAACTGCTATGTCGCGGTTTAAACAATTGAATTGATCATTCACTATTTATAAGATAAACAATTAATGACGAGGCACACTTCTCTATTATACGAATTAAAATTCGATTCCAATTCGATCCCAAAATACAAATAGACTACTTCAAGCGTGTTACGTTTAAAAGTGGTGGGTTACTACCCACCGGAGCGGCAGATTGGGTTTATAACCACCACTCTTATTAATATTATATCACAAAAACTGAGCGATCAAAGTATTATAATAAAAAAATTACTTAATTTTAAGAGATTTGTACGATGGCCATTATAAATTTACATACAAACTACACAACCGCATTGAATCAATTTTTAATATATACTTAAATAACGAAACCAGTGTACATCGGATAAAATATTCAAAATTAGCTGAATCATGTTTGCAAATAAACACACACATCACTGTGTTATGTCTATGGTACTCGTAGCTGATGATCAATTTACAGATACTTAGTTACCACGGCAATTGGACTTCGATGCAATTACCTTCCGACCTAATTACAGAACTTGCACCTGTGCTAAAGTAAGAACTAATTAAGATGTTATCGTATATATTATACATTAACAAAGAAGTTACAATAACCTAATGTTGAAGTATAAACATGTATGGATATGGGAATTATTGTGTGCATTTGTTAGTTTCATACACGTATATATAGATAGTAGGTATAGTATAAATTAAATATATCACCATTGATACTTAAAAATTGGTCAGAATGTATTGGTGATATAAATTTTATTCAACGACTTCTGTCGCAGACAGTTAGTGCTCAGTGAACTTTATCAATTGGTTTTGTAACAAATGAATCTAAAAATTACTGATTTTCTTTTTAAAATTTTAGTATACTTAATAAGAAAAAAATACTTAAAATATTATTTATATCTATTCATGTTTGTTTTTCGGTCTGGTTTTCTGTTCGCGGAGGAAATTAACAAAGAATTGTTTACGGAAAATAATTACGGATTACATACAAATTCGGAGAGACCTACTTTCTTAAATTCTTATATATATATATATATATATTATAATATAAGTAGGTGAATGGAATGGAACCGAACTCGTAGAACAATTACCCCTTTACAAGAAACATTTGAAAGTATCACGGAAGTATATATAGACGTATAAGTTCCTCTCAAAATATAACAAATTATAGAACTTAAATTAACAAACTCATTAATTAGTTTCCCAGCGTTTATTTTTGGTTTACATCATCATTTTCGACATAATTGCTTGTAAATACAAACTTTTGTTATGTAAAATATCCGTACAAAAACCTTGGACATTGTAATACAAGATATTATTTTATGAAAAAAAAAACATGAACATACGTATTATATACAGAGTGTTCTCTAACCCATTAGCTAAAAGCAAAATACACAAAATACACATTGAACTATTTTTTTTATCGAACAGACGAATAAAAAAAATATTTTTATAACGCCACCTTTTCAATTTAATTAATTAAAATCATTGTATAAAGTTTTTTAGCACCCTGTATGTGTAGCTTATATTTCCTTCAAAATTAATTCGTAAACAAGTCATAAATTATTTACACACACCGTGGCCCCAGCTTTCTGGTACGTTATGAATTTAAATGTGATATCTATATTTTTATTATAACTTCTTACGTGTCGATTCACATTGAGAATTTGTTAGGAAATTTTCCTTTCCAAGAACGAGGAAATTATTTAGAGAATTTCCTTACGGCTTTGTGGAGCTGCTTGTGTGACTTGCAAAAAAGAAAAAGAAAAAAACAAGAGGAGAATAACAAGAACATACATACCTATTACTTGTTATTTTTACACTTATTGTGTAGAAGAATCGAATCATAATTATGATATTTAATTAAATTAATTAATTTAAATCAAAATTAATTGATACTGTTCCCACTTGTTTAGGAATGTAGTCAAATTTGCAATAAATAATTACACCTTAAGATAACAGAGTCAATGTAAAAAGATTATTATTTAACGCCGTGACATAAGAATGGTTGTCTGCGAAATGCAAACGTAAACAAATACAGCAATACCCTGCTTTACGCGACTCCGTTATGCGCGGTTTCACTATAACGCGAAATTCAAATTTCGCGCTCAATTGCCCCACATTACGCGAAAGAGTGTGTATAAACATAATGTAGTCATCAACTTCTCTATGGTCGCGGGAATTTCAGTTTTTTCCGGAACGTATCCCTCGCGTAAAGCGGGGCATTACTGTAGTTAGGATCTTTATGGATTCGATATTTAAATTACTTCGATTCATTTTTGTGTTTGTGATTTTATTTATACACAATTTTAATTCTATTCAACCAAATGTATACGCGTATGGTTACAATACAAAAAATATGTTGTTTTTTTTTAAATAAACAAAATAATACAACGTTTTGGCATAACCTCACAAAGAAACGAGAAAGTAATTCATTCACGAACGAACAATAGCTAGAAACCCGTCTCTCAGATCTTTACAGACGTATATATCACGCGCTCCCGTAATGAAAACACCCGGCATACAAACTTATTATGAAAACTTATTAAACATTAATGACTTAAAGGCGAAAATAGCACGTCAACGATATAACATTTATGTTTTTTAAATTTATTAATACAGTAAAATTTGGAGTGTACCTACATGATAGCTGTTGTAAATTTCTACTGCATATTAATAAAATTAACTTTATAAAAATGACAACTTTAATCTTCACATAGAATTAATTCGCTTTCAATTTATGCAGAATAGACAATAGAAGTTGGAGATTTTAAATAAAAATATATTATAATATTACTTACTTTTCAGCTTGCAAAGGAGATAAAATGTAGTTGAAAAGAATGGGTAACCGCTTTTGTATAGTGTTGAAATTTATTCAGGTTTTTCAATGTGAACCCTTTCTTTGACTACTCTCAAAGTCTCACTGCGCCGAAGCCTCTTCAAATCTTTCTAGATACTGTTCCGTTATTGAAGTGTGTTTCTTAAGATTAATCTCAATTTTCTTTCATCATTGTCCGACGATTAGATATATGTAGATTAGATATCTATTTTATTTATACATACTTAAGATGTTTTAAATAACTAACTTCCTTTGTTTTTTCTTTTATCTTAATATGTTTACTTTTTGCCAAACAATGCCGAAAGCATCTTACTTATGATTAGACCCAAAAGGTATAAGACGCTCTAATGCGTGACGTACGCGTTCTTACTACAAAAAATATACAATTGCGTTTGTATATACTGGCATGTCTTTGTTGTGAGAATGTATGTATTTATACCGTATGTATTATATAATATAATACTTTTAGGTTCGTATTGGATTCAAATTAATTTCAAGAATACACTTCACTTCGGAAGAAGATTTTGTCTTTGAGTGTGGTAAATCGTGAATATTGCAAGTTAGCGCGCTAGCTATCTCCAAACAGTAACAAGATTTCCCTATGAAGTACTGAATAGTTAATGCAAGGTATCCTGTAATTCGTTAACTTGGTATTTCTTTGTTATGACTTTTGGATTTTTAATTTACATATGCAATTAGTTTATACATCGGGTGATTCACTTAAACGTCCCCCATTATCACGTTTAATGCAATATTTTTAGTTTCAAACGTGAATCACCTTTATATCTGGAACATGTTATGTATATTCAATGTTTTTATCAATTAAGTTAATAAATAAACCAACAAATTCTTTTAAATCTAATGTTTTGAAAGAGGGGTTAGATAAACCACTATATGAGTTACATTGTTGTTTATTTGTATAATAATATACGAAGTGAATATTAAAAAAAAAAAACAACTATATTTTTGTTCTACATGTAGTAACAATTGATGTGTGGTTATTTATAATATAACAGGAATTTTACCTCGTTTCGGATTACATGTCGTACTTGGTATGGTTTTAAGCTAATTGGGGGCCATCAATCATTCACTTACAATGTGATGATGTAGGTCCTACATCGTTCATGATATTTTTGTCGCATTGTTATCTTACATTGTTAACAATATATTTTGCATTCTATTATATTTATTCTAATTCATAATAATATAACGTACATTGCACGTACGTGTATATGAAAATATTTATTATTAAGCTTTTTTTTGTTAAATGCTTCACATATCATATCCGCTTAAATAATTTTCAAAAGACACTTTTTTATTTAAATAAAATTCTATTTTTTTTTAAATTCTGTGTTAGACTATTTACCAGTGAACTGAATACCGAATGAAAACCGTTTAACTTTTTCTTTTTAATATAAACGAGAACTATGTTTACGAAAACATTTTCTTCACGCACCGTTGCTTCGGTAAAATTTTCAGCCCTCAATTTTAAAATACCTTTTGCTACCATTTATAAAGGTCTTCATTTAAATAAATCTATAAATATATGGTAAAAGTATTAAAAACTCAATATATAAAGATAATTACAAGCATTTGTATTTTTATGGCAATTATACATATATATTTTATATATATATTTATTATATATTTATATTTTAGAAGTTGCAAAAAGTACAAGCTATTTACATAAAGTTCGCGAATAGTATTGTCTTGGGCTATATAGACTTTCAGACAATACTATACGTAGAGAATTATTTTAATTTTGCAAACAAAAATGGCAATTGTTAGCTTTGTCTGTCATTTCAGGGTAGTAACCACTGCTTTCAAGCGTAATACCTATAGAGCAGAAACGACTTTTATTTGTCGGTCTGTCAATAAAGGTGCATTATTTTGTACGCTTGCTAATAAATTGTATGCAATATTCAGTATTATAGATATTACAGAATATAGATAAAATATTTTAGCAAGAAACAATCATATGAAGTATGAGTGGATATTGTTCTTTAGTATACTTTTATGTCATTAATTGTTTCAGGCGTTATTTTGCGGAAATCCATATTAAAGGAAATTATTTTATAATTATTTTGCTTATAATTCCCGCTACAACATTCAGTAATTTGTCTCGACGCGTTTCGGCACTTCACGTGGCATCATCAGGATACGTGCGATCGCTTCGGCTTCGTTTCAACGACTAAGTTCTCTTCAACGACTAAGCTCGTTGAAGCGAAGCCGAAGCGACCGCACGTATCCTGATGATGCCACGTGAAGTGGCGAAACACGTCGAGACAAATTACTGAATGTTGTAGCGGGAATTATAAGCAAAATAATTTCCTTACTTTTATGTCTCCAAGGATAATGGACCTAATTTAATATAATAGATGGATTTAAATGGATATCCCTTTGAGAGATGTTTGCTTACTTAAATTAAACCACACGACCACTAATATTTTATCCGCGATACAATTAATAACTTTACTTATTAAGCCGACCCACACATTATCAGCATATCGGGCGAAAATGTTTTCAATCAATACAAATTATGTTTGCAGATAGCCTTGAATTATAAATCGTATTTCTATCCTCGACTTATCTCCAGTAAGGATCATTTTTAAATCTCTACCACATACACTGGATTACTTATACTGGAATTATTTTAAATTAGTAAAGTCTTTAATTCCAATTAAAATAAATTTATAATTAACACAATTTTAATCAAGTGCTCGTGTTAGTCGGCGAGGTCGCAATGTAAAACAGTTAATCTTGCAACGTCACATGTTCGAGACGTGGTATACCTCAGACGCCACAAACTCCGCTAGTTTCGGCGGCGGTGCTGATTTTGTGTAATTTACTTCCCTTAGTTACAAGGATTTACCTATAACAATTGTGGTTCGCTATCTATACCTACGTAAGTATATACATACGACCTACCACTAGTTTACAAAGAGCAGTTCAAACTTTAAATGTTCCAGTATTTTTCGTTTAAAAGTTATTCGATGTTAAAAGTTTCACAAGTTTTCCTTTGTGAAGATTTTCTCCGTTAATTTCCATGTGGTGTTTTATTCTTTATGATCTTAAATTTAATTAAAAAGTGACTGTATTAAATGAGAAAATTTGATTAAGTAAAACAAATGAATTTCATAAACAAACAATTTTGTGTAATCATTACTTAACAAACAAAATGTTTATTTGCATTGATATTGTAGATATGCAATAACATACATGTATTTATTAAATTATTATTATTTTATTAATACCATTTCCTTTAACCCGCTTTACTAGTCAGATATTGAGGGATTTGAGGATAGGATACATAAATATCCCAACCGACCGATTCTTCCACTAAATCTTAAACAGTTGACTTAGTATGCAAAATCCTAATTTTAAAATCATACTTAAAGTAGATCTAAGTTTCAAAGTACCTACAAAAAATAGTGTCAAAATCGTTTCAAAATAAATATATTCTTAGTCAATTAGTCACTACTCGTAGCATTCTGAAGTCCAATTTGCATTCAACAACGACTTCCATTTCTTAAGCTGAATACTAAATTTATCATGGTTCGATAGTCTTTGCGTTTCATTGCGCTGATGAAGGTAGTCCATAATTGAACTACAATTGATTGATTTTACGATTTACTAATTGACAACTAATTACAAAATATATTCAATCTTTTTTTTAATTCTTACAAAGTTATCAATGTATTAATTAAATTAAATTAGGTATTAAGCAGAGCTACCGATATTACTAGTAAGTTGTTTTTTATTTGTACATGAACATGTTTACATAAATATACGAATTTTTAACAAAAACTTTGCAGTGCTCGGATTTCTATTCCTTCAACAGAACTGATTGAAATTCATAAAGTTTGTTATTTTAGAGATGTTGTTATCTAGTTTTTCCACTGTACTGTTGCCGGAAGTTTCGCTGGCATTCGAATAAAATAAAAACAGCGACTGGTGTGGTAATGGCGAATGGCATTTATTCTGCATATTTTGCTTTACGAAGCTCTTTTGTAAATGTTATTACATTTTTATTACGTATATCAGACAGAAGAAGCCACTATACACGTATTATATAAAACAAATTCATAATTCAAGTAAAGTATGATTGTCAGCTTATCCATCCACAGTCCGTTCTAGGAGATTCGAGGAGTATGTCCAGGGGGGCTACTCAGGCGCACGAACTTCGGACGAAAATACGGAGTTTCCGGCTCAGGAACACTTATGAACCCGTAATCATTCACGAAATTACGGATTTGACAGCGATGTCACGACGGATAGGTCACTCAATGCTTATTTTGCGGATATTTGACAGGACTTTTTGGGGGCTTATATAGTAAGTACTTCGGATATGCCTGAGTAGCCCCCCTGGTACATTCGTATACTCAAGCTGGCATAGGCTACTGTTGTCTGTGGTCATATCTGCGCGGTAGCCGAAATGAACGCTTTTTAATAAATATATAAAAATTAGAATTTTTAGTTACAATATACAGGGTGTCCCAAAACTCAACGATAAGCCGGCACCAGTGGGTGGACCCGTTCTTCACTGCTCGAGGAAAAATAAGAAAAAAAATATATCTAATTTTTTTTTGAAAATACTAAGTAAATTCTGAAAACCTTCGAAAATTGACACCCTATATGATATTTTCAAGTGCCACGACCACAAATTTACAAATATTTCAGATTTTTTTTTTTTATCGGCAACCTAAGTAGTACTGCTATCCATTATAACCCTTACAAATTTCAGAATGCCTGTAGTTTTTACACAAAAATGAATCAAATTTCTTTTTTTCCCTAAAATTTTGAAAGATTTTTACCTTCGGTCCACTTTAAGTCATCGTGGTGTAAAAAAAGTATGGACACTACTATGGCAAGTTTTTTCAAAAGTTGACGCAACTAACCAAGATTCCTAAATGGTATAATACTCTAGGAAAACTAATCACAAAAAAAAAATATGCCTGTCATTTCTAAACAAGAATCAATTTTGAAATCCTTCGAAAATTGACACCCTATATGATATTTTCAAGTGCCACGACCACAAATTTACAAATATTTCAGATTTTTTTTTGTATCGGCAACCTAAGTAGTACTGCTATCCATTATAACCCTTACAAATTTCAGAATGCCTGTAGTTTTTACACAAAAATGAATCAAATTTCTTTTTTTCCCTAAAATTTTGAAAGATTTTTACCTTCGGTCCACTTTAAGTCATCGTGGTGTAAAAAAAAAGTATGGACACTACTATGGCAAGTTTTTTCAAAAGTTGACGCAACTAACCAAGATTCCTAAGTGGTATAATACTCTAGGAAAACTAGTCACAAAAAAAATTATGCCTACCATTTCTAAACAAGAATCAAATTTCATAAATTGTTGTTGTTACTAGTGATCACTTTTACTGTGGTCAATAAAACATGTTTTATGTTGCAAATTCTTGGAATTTGAATATAACATTGTGCGTGGCAATTTAAACGTTAGAGAGAGATAGGTAGATACATGTTCATTGTTGAATAACAATAGTGCAGGTAAAGAAATTGCTGTTCTCATCTAAGCTAATCAGTACGCTGTGCTTCTTTGTTTGCAATGCTAACGCTGCTAGCAGACTGTATCGAGAAAGGTACCCGAATGCTCAAAGATATCCGGATTATCGAGTATTTATTAATGTGCATCAAGCATTTTCGGAGGGTCC
>JAPWLS010000211.1:0-15538 GCA_028551675.1 Tineola bisselliella
ATCATCTACGACTGCAAGGTCCTGTCCGTTGAGCTTAATTTCGGTACTTCCTCTCTGTACATTTGGAAGGGAAAATCTAATACATTTGGTCTTCTTCGCATTGAGTACCAGGTTGTTAACCGTGAACCAGTTGTGTACCTCTGAAAGCGCAGTATTCACATCGTCAAAAGTATTCTTTTTCCTATTAATTTTAAAAATCAAAGAAGTATCATCAGCGAATAAAACAATATCCAGAAGTCCACGAACTAGGTACGGTAAATCGTTTATATAAACCAAAAACAAGAAAGGACCAAGGATTGAACCCTGTAGGACACCCATTTTAACCCTAGAGCCAGAAGATGTAGAACAATTTACAGCCACTCTTTGCGTCCTGTCGCTTAAATATGAATTGAGAAGCCCTAACGCATTATCTTTAATGCCATAGTAGCTTAATTTCCGAATAAGAGTCTCATGATCGACGCAATCAAACGCCTTGGATAGGTCACAGAAGATGCCAACAGCATCATGCGAGTCCTCCCAGGCATCAAATATATGTTTAATCAAAGCTACCCCTGCATCGGTCGTCGATCTACCTTTAGTAAACCCAAATTGTCGATCATGTAATAAACGATTACAATTAAAGTGAGACAACAACTGGTTTAAAATTATTTTTTCAAATATTTTACTAATTGCCGGTAAAACGGATATTGGCCTATAATTCGCGGGATCAGACTTACAGCCACTTTTAAACAATGGAATAACTTTACTAAATTTCATTAAATTGGGAAACGTACCCGCGTCGACACATCTATTGAAAATAACCGCTAAGTAATGCGCTATAGAGCCAATGATTGAATCTAAAATTCGTACAGAGATGCCCCAAATATCTTCTGTCTTTTTCATTTTCAACGATTTGAAAGCCTTTACAATACTATCCGGAGAAACATGAGAAAATTTAGGAAGAGTGATTGAGCATTCACTTACATTCGACTTCAAAAGTGATTCGGAAATAATAGGCGAGGAATCCAGGGATCGAGTAGTCTAGTTATTTTCCTTTATCGATCTAATGTAGCGGGAATTATAAGCAAAATAATTTCCTTTAATATGGATTTCCGCAAACAATTGATTATATCATTTTTTATAATAAATTATTATAACCATGAAATTAACCATGTAGCAAGGTATACAAACTTTTTTTTAAAAAACATAATAGAATCGCATTCGTTCTGAATTCAAAAATGACAATTCTTTTTAGAATTGATCGGAATATTACGATTTTCATTTTTCAATACCATGTTTAAAAATTACAGGGAACATTACTCTAAAACCATAAAATACTAAATATAAAAAATAAACAATAATTATTTATTAGCTATTTATTATACTCAATAGTTTCAATAATAGCAACAATGAACAATTCATTGCTTGAAAAGTAGTCTTCCTATATTTATACAAGATAATTAAAAAACATCTTAGTTTTTCCAAATACTCAAGTAATAATATATTATTATACCGACTCCACACGCTTCGCCAATAACGGCAAACAGCAAACAGCAAATAAGAACATGTGTGAAATAAATATAAATATGAACAGTTGTGAAATAAATATGAACAATGTTTAGCGTGTGGAGCCGGCTTTAAACACAAAGAAATATGTTATCTTAAACTTCCTTAAAAGCTAAAGAAGCTTTAATAATAAGAGGTTTTATAAGCCTACCCGTCTTTTTTCAGCACATTGAGATATCAAAGCGTTCAACAGAAAAAATGAACAGCCATGCACACAGCCAGCCCATATCGTGTTATCGACTATTGTTTCGTTGCAGTTTGAATTCTGAAAATTTTACAGTTTGTTAGTTATTTCCTCATAATATATATAATTAATTTTAATTAATTATATATACCCAGTCTGCCTGTCTCGACCTATTTTTTTTTATAATTACATTCATATTTGGTCGTAAAAATGACAATGCTACTCTCATATCGTCTTCTACGTTTAACTATCTTGAACTTTGTTTAGTTTTAATGCTGAAAATCTGAATTCACACAAATAACAAACATTATTATATATCTAAAATTTGGCGACACACGCATTTGAGAATCACTGGCCTAGAGGTAGAGACAACTGCTATATTTTATATACAGTAGCAATCATAGGCGTAGCCAACCATGGGCTCAGGGTGGGGCAGTAGTCTAAAATAATATGTAACTAGCAATCTATACCTGCGGTCTTACCCCGTTTTTTTTTGTGTCGACTGACGACTGTTGAGTGTGAACTTTCTTACGGATATTAAGTATTGTAGTTAATACCTAGATAATTAAGTTTTTTAGGTTTGATTAGGTACCTTACAGGTCAGAGCCACCGTGGCTACGCCCATGGTAACAATTATCTCCTTTCGTAGATCTCATATCAGATGTTCAAATATGCTCTGAATATATAACTATATAAATTGTACCATTTCCTTTGTTGTATCTGAAGTGTGGTTAGACGAGAAGAGATCACAGAATCCAGTCGATTTTTCTGAATTAGTCTCGTAGGAAGTGAAGAAAACGTTGAAGATATATGGCAGTACAATGGCGAAGCTGTTGTTGCTGTAAAAACAGAATTTATCCATTAATCTTTCTGAAATGACACCTGTATCATAGAACAAATAAGTATTCCCTTATTAATGGTTTTTTTGTATATACTGTATTAGTACAGTGGTTGGCAAATTTATTAGCTAAATTTTTAAACAATTTCAAAGAAAAATTGGCGGCCAAATCTGCTTATTACACCAAGTGAAACAATTTTATACATAATAAATATTTATTCTTGCTCCGTGGATATTTGGGCCAGAGCCGCACTTTGCCGATCACTGTATTAGTACAATGGTCCTCAAAGATGACTGAGCTCTGACCCCTCTATAAAATTTCCAATCATGCGATCCACCTCCTGGTCGTATTGGAGATATGAATATTAGTATTACGGCCATATTCCCATATTTCCGCATTTATATATTTATTACTAGCTTTTGCCAGCGGCTTCGCTCGCGTTAAGAAGTATTATTATTAATTAGGTTTAGTTTGTGTGGCTTTACTTTTGTTTAACGTGTGTTAAGTAGTTATCACCATTCCTGTCGTGGGTCATAATTGAAAACTTGCTCCAGTTATTAACCACATATCTGTCAATTTTTAATTTCAGTTCAATCAGTCGAAAATCTAATAAGATTTATACAAACTTTCATCCCCTATTTTATCCCCTTAGGGGTAGAATTGATCAAAATCCTTTCTTAGCGGATGCCTACGTCATAACATCTACCTGCATGCCAAATTTCAGCCCGATCCGTCCAGTGGTTTGGGCCGTGCGTTGATAGATCACTAAGTCAGTCAGTCACCTTTGAGTTTTATATATATAGATTACTAGCTGTTGCCCGCAACTACGTCTGCGTAATAATGAAGATATTTCATATTTCAGTCAACAGACAATTATTTTAGATTAACAGATTATACAAACTTTCATCCCCTATTTTATCCCCTTGGGGGTAGAATTGATCAAAATCCTTTCTTAGCGGATGCCGACGTCATAACATCTACCTGCATGCCAAATTTCAGCCTGATCCGTCCAGTGGTTTGGGCTGTGCGTTGATAGATCACTAAGTCAGTCAGTCAGTCAGTCACCTTTGAGTTTTATATATATAGATTTATTTATTATAAAATACCCGCTCACACACCAAAAAGGTTGGTCTTGAAAGAAAAGAAACTTCAAGAAGAAAAATACTGTCAAATAAAAAATGTCAGAATATAGACGTCAAATCTGCTGAAAGTAAAAGTGAAAAAAAGTAAAATATAAAAATTCCGCCTATGTAAGAAAACCGCTGTATACGTTCCCGCTGGAAGCTCTGAAGCCACCAAAGCAAGTAAGTGTGCGAGCTTCCTATATTCCATCCCGCATTGTATAAAATCCTTAAAATACAGTCCACTTATATATCCCGCTCCCTAATAGAATACACCGCGCCGCAACAATTAGTAATGTTCAGATTCCCTAGTACAACTTAATGCTGTCTTATTTGTTCTAATTGGAATGAAAATGGATTGTTCTATTAACACATACCTACATATTACACTTTCGCACACGACCCATACTTTGGGAATTTCTGTATTAATATAAATCCTTACTAATATTATAAATGAGAATGTGAGTTCGTTTGTTACGCTTTCACAACTACCTAACCGATCATCATGAAACTTTGTACACATATTTTTGGAGGTACTAGAAGTGACATAGGCAGAGGCGGCTCGTCCTAAAGAGCGCTGGTGCAGTGCACTCCCACGAAAATTACAGAAGTAATCTATATTTCTTCATAATACATACTATCCTTACATTATATTCATTCTATTCTACTATGCCTATACAATAGTATATTATATTACCTATATCTACGCCGCTGTAATATAAGTTCTGTAATTTTCGTGGGAGTGCACTGCACCAGCGCTCTTTAGGACGAGCCGCCTTTGGACATAGGATACTTTTTATTAAAATATATATATATATTTTTACTATAGTTTCCAACTGACTATAGTTTCAGCTATTTGGAATCATATTGATTCATTTCTATTGAAATGATCTCTGATACTTATTTAATGACTTAAATGCGAGCGAAGCCGCGGGTAAAAGCTAGTATATGTATATACTTACGCGATGTACACCACAAAAGTTAAATAATATAATTGTAAAGTCCTTAAAAGTAGGGGTTGCTTGAATAGGGGAGCGATTTGCACCCACAAAGATTGTAACGTAAATCGACCATTATTTTCTTGAATGCCTTCTTCTAAATATATTTCTTTTACCTGAAAATTTAATACAAGTACAGAAAAATAATTAAAGCTAATATGTACTTTGGTATATTTAGGTTATATATAATTCTGATTAACGACCTAAAATTATTTATAGAGTTGAAAAAAGTATGTTGAAATGATTAGAGTAGACCAGTCATTCTCAAAGTGTGTTCCGCGGAACCCTAGGGCTAAAATACTGCAAAAAATACTTACCAAAGGGAAATTATAGGTTACATCTAAATATTCCAACTGAATATTACATTGCAATATGATTATTCATAAATACATATAAATCAGTTTTTTATAATTATATTAAGGCTTTTTCCTTCGCCAAAAAAGTTTGAGAACCGCTGGTGTGGAGAGATAGGATAGCATATTGGTTTGATGAAATGCTTTGAAAAGCCTTGAGTCGCTTAACTTTGTACATGTATGAGAAAAATTATAGAGACCATTGGGTTAATTTCTCATTCGAAAATTAAAATGTGAAGAATATAAATATAAAAATAACTCACAACATAGTTTTCCGAACTTCCGTTATTAATTTCATAAATATTCTTCAAAACCTCAACTGCTTGCAAATTCTTTCCGATGTTAGCTAAGAATTTTGGACTCTCATTAAAGAAATATAAGGAAAGAGCACCAAATCCCAAAGGCAGTGCCATGACCAGTGTCAGCAACCTCCATGGTTTATAAGTTATGCACAGAAATGTTATCGGTATTGCGAAGTCTAGTTTCAATATTAAATATGCACTTACTGAAAATAGAATAATGCATTAAAAAGTGTTTTGTATAGATATTAACTTACATAACTAATTATTTGTGTTTTTTTCTGGAGGTAGTTCAATATGGACAGAATTTTTTAACAAACGTTCTTTCACCCCTAATATTAACAATTTATTCGATTTAACGAATTGGCTCAAAAACTACAAAAATTCTTTCACCATTTGAATGCTACATTATCACTGATCAATATAGGTGATATAGATTACAAGAAATAATTAAGGATCCTTACTAGAACTACGATAATGTAACCCAAGGTTGCCAAAAATTGCGAAAATTATTTATAATAATAATAAATCTACTATGATGTAGAAGAATAGCTGCTGTATAGAGGCATTGTCATCCTATTGTATACCTAAGGGTAAACATAAAATGACATAGATTATGTCCAAGCTTTTTTATCAGTAAGATATTCATCTAACGTGTAATATGATTTTTGAATTTTTAATAATTACAATGTAACTTACGGTAATACAATGTAGGCGTTAGCATTAACGCACTTGTCATTAAGAGCATGTACTTAGCCCTGACTTTGGAAGTGCAGCATTCGCCCAATAGGGCATAAGTGGCCGATTCCGCTGCACAGCATCTGTTGACAATTTTATTTTATTTGCGTGGACATCCCTTACTAATATAAATGTAAATGTGAGTTTGTTTGTTATCTTTTCACGCAACAACTACTTGAAACTTTGTACACATATGTTTGGAGGTACTACAAGTAACATAGGATACTTTTTATTTTAAAATAATAATTATTTTTACTATAGTTTCCAATTGACTATAGTTTCAGCTGTTTCAATATTTATTATTATTTCCGTGTGTCATTTTTATATATGCAGTATAAAACTGTTTGAATTTTTGAGGTTAGTTGTCATTATTGTTGTTAGATGCCACTTTATTACAGAAGTGTGATAGGCAGTTGTTGCAGTGTTGACTGAAATATGAAACATCTTTAAACTTCATAATACTTTATATCAGGGGTGGCCAACCGGTCGATCGCGATCGACCGGTCGATTGCGACCATTAGCCCAGTCGATCGTGGCAAGGCAAAAAATATAAATAAATAGACCAGACTAAAATTTAAAATAAAATAAAAAATAAAAATTTAAGGAAACAATCTCATATGTGATACGAAAAGGAAGTTCTAAGACTGTTCAATAAAAAATATTTTATGATTGTGTACTAAACACTATGCTGTTTCATTTAAGATTTCAAGAAGTATATAAGTGGTAGATCGCACCGGGTTTCGTTACTAAACAGTAGATCTTATGTCTAATCAAGTTGGCCACCCCTGCTTTATATCTTCATAATTACGCAGACATGGTCGCGGATAACAGCTAGTAAGTTACATTAACACAATCCACCAATCACATATATGTGCAAATTTTACACAAATCAAAGTATACAATTATTTACATTATAATAATTACAAATTTATATAAATGTTCATTAATAAAGTGTCAATGGTATTATAAGAGTAACATAGAAATCAATAGGTCGCCTCTGTCTGTGGGCTTATCACGAATTTAGTCTGGCTTTCAAATCGAGCTGTCACAAGTAAAACGGATCTGTTAGCAATCGGGATCATGAATTTGTACTAACGACTAACGAGCACCAGCAATCTATCAAATGAACGAAAGATCGAGACGTTCGAAAATTAACAAAAAGTATCTAAAATATTGTAGTTCCAAATCCGCACGCAGTGGCGCTGCTCAAATTTCCATACAAAACCCTTGAAGCGAACTCGGTTCGAAAGCCAGACTAAAATTCGTGATAATCCCACTGTTAATAAGTGTGGATTACAGTAAGCAACTTACAAAGCAGAGCCCAGGAACCTAAGAACAGCCAGAATTTGCCAGCTGGTGGCCATACTGCTCAAAGTGGAAGTTACAAAACTTCCTCCCATAGCCACCATTAACACCACTTTCCTTCCTCTTGTGTCTGACAAATATCCCCATAGATACGACATTATTATTATGCCTGAAAATAAATTCTATGAAAACTATTTCGACACATTTAAATCGTATTATTTTTGGATCAGGCGTTCATTAGGCTACAAGAAAACCTTAAGGCACTATATTTTTGGTATTCTCAATCTACTGCATTTATTTCTTCATCTGAATTATCTGCGTCATCCCTACTAATATTGTAAATGTGAATGTGAGTTTGTTTGTTACGTTTTCACGCAACAACTACTTAAACGATCATCATGAAACTTTGTACACATATTTTTGGAAGTAACATAGGATACTTTTATTTTTTTTTTAAATAATATTTTACTATAGTTTCCAACTGACTATAGTTTCAGTTGTTTGGAATCATATTGTTACATTTATATTGAAATTATCTCTGATACTTATTTAATAACTTAAATGCGAGCGAAGCCGCGGGCCAAAGCTAGTTACATATAAAGATATACATACATAGATTATACAAAATAATATATAATAGAACTGTTAACATATGATATATCGTTGCGTTCAGTGCCAATATAATTTTAAGAATACAACTGTCAACTGCCTAACGCGTCGGTTCTTTTGTCATCTCATAATTCAAACACATTTATAAGTAAAATCAGTGTTTTACTATAACAAGAACAGAACCAGTAAGAAAAAATATTCCATCAGTCAACAGAACATGTTGTAGCTATATAAGGTCTGGAATACATACCAGCAAAAGGCATGGAACTAAGGATACCAATCTGGGTAGCAGACATGCCCAGGTCGCAGGCCGAAGCCGTGACTATGATGCCCAGACCGAAGATCTCAGTACCCATTGCGGTCATCACGATGAAACATGCCGACAGCAGACCAATGTTGTATTTGCCATTGCCTGAAGCTCATACCATTTTTATTAATTACAAAGGATATATTTCTCTAGAACAGTGGTTCTCAATCTTTTTTTTTGTTGTTGCGACACACTCTTAACCATTTCAAAATTTGGCGGCACACAGAAAAAGATAAGTTTAAATTTTTTAAAATCCTTATCCTTAAGGGATCCTTAATAAATGTTTTGTTTTTAAATTTGGAATGCCAGTGAGACAAGAGCTCCAAGCATTATTGATTTATACAATCATTGTTACGCCAAAAGTGCTCCCCGCTCCCCGTTCCTCATTCCTAGCCGTCCTACCAGAGCACACTGCGAGAGACAGATCTGCAGACAGAGGCGCATCTGCCTGAGAGAGCAGTAGTCTCCACTCATGGATCACATCATAGCTTAACATCAGTTGGAGTGTCCTCATATGCCAGTCTAATATAAATTACTATATTTAAAACGTACCTGTCAAATCCAAAGCCTCTTCATAGCTATAACTTTTAACAGGTTCCACTTCCCTTGTTTTCTTCCCTTCATTCATTTCGATATCTTCTGTAACTACATAACTACGATTTTCTGCCATTGCTACTTAATTATTTACAACACAAGCAACTTTATTGAGATCTAACAACATCTAGGTCTTTTTATATATGTATTAATTTCTCAAAAATGCACAAATAATAGAAGAAGATCAACGGATGTAACTTCTATACTAAAATTGTTGATATTTTTGTTCTAAACCGGTCCATGTTGGAGGTCAAAAAAAGAGTCCTAAAAAGACGTATATTCTTAACACTGTACTGTTTTGAAAACGATTTCAATTAACACCATTAAAGGAAATTTAATTACAATTTAAAATAACTGTCGTCGCAATAAAAGAATTAAATGTCAATTTATATGGTACTTAATAAATTCGATGTAAATATCGAAGTCATGACATTCAAGCGATAAGAATGACCTCACAATATTTAGATTAAATGGCAGCATCTCAAAAAGACAGCAAATAAAACCACACTTAATATTTTTTTTTGGGGGTTTCTGCTGTTAGCCCTGCGGAGTAGGGTGGAACTGAGAAGTGACTGGACCAATTCTGTCAGAGACCAGAACTGAGTGAAGCCCTGGCTAGTAACACTGGAGGATAGGTGAAAGTACAGGAGATATTCGGGGAGGTCTCTTCCCAGATATGAAAGGATAGTGCTTATACTTGCGTCTGTTTGTCGGTCGGGTAAGAAGGTGGATTTGTAACAAGCGTCCGTAACCAGCTTGTTTGGATGATTGATTCCTGTGGGCTTATCACGAATTTTCGTCTGGTTTTCGAACCGAGTTCGCTTCAAGTGATTTGTATGAAAATTTGAGCAGCGCCACCGCGTGCGGATTTGGAACTACAATATTTTAGATACTTTTTGTTAATTTTCGAACGTCTCGATCTTTCGTTCATTTGATAGATTGCTGGTGCTCGTTTCGTTAGTAAAAATTCATGATCCCGATTGCTAACGGATCCGTTTTACTTGTGACAGCTCGAAAGCTAAGCCCACTGATGTCAGTAGGGTGTTTCGGATTTTCGTCATGAAACACTTTATTTTGCACATTAAAAACTCCTTATATATAATTACCATGTCCAAAGCTCAAACGTTCCTAAACTATACGACGTATAGTATACGTTATCTAGTGGTACATTTGAACAACAATGATTAAAGAAAAAGTAAATAATGAAATTGTATATCAGATATCTATAATTATTATATTCAATAAAAAAAACCAATTCAATCCTAATTCGATCTGATTTCTAATTAGTAGTTGAACAAGAATATGCAGTTTTAAGTGTTTTTATTAGAATCAAGTTGAGGTCATATTATTAGAATTTAATATTTATATGGATTACTATGCTTTATTGCTAATATAGATAAGGCTTTAAATTTTTAATAATTCTAATAAAATAAATTTTAATATAGGCAATCCTCGGCATGTTAGGTTCTCGAAATAAGCAACGTAAATCGAAACGACGTAAGTCGAGACATATTTTTTTATATGTGTACATGTAAAATCCAAGGGTTAGGTTCAAAGATAATAGGCCTTAAAAGACGCAATAACTCCTTGATCCAATGGCTGCTTCAAATTTCGCGACAAGTGAATT
Organism: Tineola bisselliella; assembly: GCA_028551675.1. Classification (NCBI taxonomy): domain Eukaryota; kingdom Metazoa; phylum Arthropoda; class Insecta; order Lepidoptera; family Tineidae; genus Tineola; species Tineola bisselliella. The sequence goes on from JAPWLS010000211.1 coordinate 10,520, forward strand.
CTCCTATGCCGGAAATCGAAGCAATTGACGTATGCTTGAGGAATAGTGTCAAAAATTGTTCAACGTAACTCGAAATGACGTAAGTCGAGAACTGCCTGTATAGTATAAAATTTATTTAAATAATATCAATAATAAATATAAATATTTTAATGCGATGTCTTGAAAGTTAGGCCCAAAACAAACTATCAGGTTAAAATAATCATTTATTTATATTATTTATATATATATGCAGTTTATGTAGATTTCTTCACTACGTCCGGGGGTAGATACCATGTTACTACGACACCAGCTGAAATGAAAAATTAATGTAACCAATTTTTATCACGACCAGCACTAAGTGGTTAGGTTACCGCACACAAGATGCGAAATAAAATACTGACTAAAAACAAACGTAGTCCACATGTAAAATGTAACAGTGCAATGGTCAATGATTATTGAACCCACGAGATTGATGCTTGCCAGGGAACTAAACCTTGCTACCATTACGCCTAAACACGCAGCCATTCCCCTGAAAATAATATCGTATTTCAGAATAAACTTCATTGATTTTAATATAATTGGTTATTTCAGGCGTTACTTTGCAGAAATTATTTTGCTTATAATTCCCGCTACATTAGATCGATGAAGGAAAATAACCTCCACCAATATTCAATAACTTGTCTCGACGCATTTCGCCACTTCACGTGGCATCATCAGGATACGTGAAGTGGCGAAACGCGTCGAGACAAGTTATTGAATATTGGTGGAGGTTATTTTCCTTCATCGACCTAATGTAGCGGGAATTATAAGCAAAATAATTTTAAATAATTTCCTTTCATTGATTTTAACCAACAGCAACTGTCTCATTGATTATGGTAATAGTTGCTTCTTTAACACTAGAACTAGCAGAAGGTCAATATGACTTTTTTTTACCAACCGGTCAAAATGACCAGATGACTTGTGCTTGCAAATAATTAAATATAATTTAATCTTGTGAAGAATTTTTGAAATTAAATATTGTTCGATGGTAGTTCTAATGTTGACAAGTTGAAATCCCCACCTGTAAGAAGTGGGATATAAGTCAACAACATAAGCAGAAGTGATTCCCATCCCTAACGCAGTCCCCATGAACAACACGAAGAACACCATAGCTGTGATTGGATTTGGGGCTAATGTAGACCCAATACCACCCACCATTGATGCAAAGAGGCATAACATTAGTACTGTTTTCTTCCATGAAGCAAATCTGAAATTATAAGTAACGTTTTTCAGCAATAAACTCTTAGCTTGGACATAATCTATGTCATTTTATGTTTACCCTTAGGTATACAATAGGATGACAATGCCCCTATACAGCAGCTATTCTTCTACGTCATAGTAGATTTATTATATATTATTATAACATTAGTATGTAAGTGGACAATGCCAGTATACAGCAGCTATTCTTCTACATCATAGTAGATTTATTATATATTATTATGACATTAGTATGTAAGTGAACAATGCCAGTATACAGCAGCTAAATCAAATTGATAATTATTAAATTAATAAATTTATTTCATTTATATTTATATTTGTATTGACGAGTAAAAGCGCTCTATTGGAGCCCATTTACTAAAAGTAACTAATAAAAATAATATTTTTTTTTTAATAAAAATTTCCGAATTTTCACAATATTTAGTTATTAATACAAATTTAAACCGATATAAATCAGATTTTAAATAAAAGCTGATAATTTTCAGGTTATTTAAAGCAAAGAATGACTAGTCAATACCAAACATATAGCGTATGTTAAATTTATTTGAACAATCAATATTTTTAGCTAACATTTGACGGGTCCCGTAAATGGAACAAATAAAGCAACAATCGTTTAGAACACCTAACCGGACTGAAGTATAAAACTATTATTAATAACTTACCTGGAAATTATGACATTTAAAATGGTAAATGATAAACTGTGACACAATCCAGTAATTACTGTCTGTAATTCCAAAGTGCTGCTGCAACTAACCTGAAAACCAATATATACAATATAATCAGTGTTGCCAGCAGCAAATTCCCCATTTTGTAGTAAAATTCCCCTCAAAACTTGTTTGAGTAAAAAAAGTCATCTGATTTGAGTCAAAATGTAACTTGCAGTTTCTTTATTAAATTCCGCCCAAAAAGGGTAATTCCCCCCAGATCGGCGATGCTGAATATAAAGTACAAATAGTGTATTACTAGCTTGTAGTTAGGCACTAATTTATTTAGTAATCTTTAGGGCATATACAAGAGGTATTAGGATGTTAAGAATTATGAAGAACTGGGAATTGAACCCGGAACCAATACATCACAGGTTGCAGTGTCTATATTAAAAAATATGGTCGATATTCAACAGCTAATAATTGTAAGATTGAAATATTTCTATTGGAAACTTTTCTGTCAAGATAATATAGTACTTACATCATCACTAACTTCATTGGACATGGAGCTAGTGATAAGCTCACAAACACCATTGCCAGCCACTTTGTTCGAACTGCTCGAAGAAAATATCGAGTTCGATATGAATGGAAACCATACTATGAACGCGTTATTGCTGAAATTTTAAACTTTAAACTTACATTACTAACACTGCTTCTTCTATGACAATTGATTGTATGGAAGAAATTAATTTTAGTGATAAGATCGCCAATTGCTCTAAATCTGCTTCCTATTGTTGTTGTATTGTTGTATTGTTATTGTAAAGGTGAACGTACCGTGGTCCCCTTCAAGACCTACGACACCTTTAGCCGCCGCCGGAGAGGGGGGAGTCTGACCCCTCTATGATATAATATAAATTAAAAGTGGACTGTATATGTTTGGGGTATGATAGGTGGCCAACAGTAAAAAGGGATAGTAGTACGTACCTCTTTCAGCTGCATCCACCACTCCCCAGATGTGTGTGCAGTTAATGCTTCCGATGCTCCGTAGAATTGTCTGCTGTCGCTAAAGTGCTCACAATACAAAGTTCATGTACATATGTACTATAATATAGCCGATTAAAGTCACATATATAACAATAGTCCCGAATTCCGCATAATAATAACCGATGCAATAGCGACATCCGACCCCAACCGCCGATTTGTACACACACACAACCGACGTGCGCTCGCGATGCTGCCCGAGCGCACCCGCTGAAGCGTCCGCTCCAGCCGCCGCCGACCGAGGGAATCGCACCCTGGAGACGTGCGCTCGCGCCGCCGTCCAAGGCAATACCACCACCCAATTTAAGTTGGCCACAACATCCCCCGCCCCAACCAAGGCTTGCCTTGGTTCCTAACCGATATTGGGAAACCGACACAACTTTGAGACTGGCCTTGTAAGGGTTCCAGTCTCTGTTCGAACCCTAGCAACCCGAACTACTTGATCCGAACCTGGCAATAATTTAACAATCCGACCGCGTTTCCACTGCAAAGGTGGCAAATTATCCTCTTTAATTAAAACTAAATCATCAATTTTGGGAGGATCCGTTTTAGAGTTCCACTTGACTCTTTGTTGTAATGTATGGAGATACTCTTGTCTCCACCGATGCCAAAAATGTTGTAAAAGTTTTTGAAGTTGTTCAAACCGAGACAACTTATGTATTTTAACATCCGAAAAGGGATGTTCTGGCAACGCAACTAGTGGTTGACCGATGATGAAATGACCCGGCGTCAATACATCATAATCATTAGCATCAGAATTCAACGGACATAATGGCCGTGAATTCATAACCGCTTCTACCCGAGTAAAAAATGTGTACAATTCCTCAAAAGTAAACCGATGTTCCCCGAGAACGCGCCGCATGTGCGTTTTAGCCGATTTTACCGCCGCTTCAAATAGGCCGCCCATATTAGGACTTGCCGGTGGATTAAATAACCACGTAATATTTTTATTTGAAAGTTGACGTCCGAGATCCGAGTGATTATCACGTAAAAATAAATAAACGTCCTTTAATAACTTATCCGTACCCGTAAAATTTGTACCGCAATCCGATCTTATTAAAGAAGGTAATCCGCGCCGTGAAACAAAACGCGTAAAAGTAGCAACAAACGCGTTTACTGTTAGTTCCGAAACTATTTCTAAATGCACGGCCTTTGTTGATAGACACACAAACACACACAAATAACATTTCAATATCTTAGCATTCCGCAAAGAGCTAGATTTAATAAAAAATGGACCCGCAAAGTCCGTACCAACTCCGAAATCCGTAAATGCGTGTTTAGATGGTAATAAAATTGGGTGTCTAGCATTAAAAGGCAACTCCGAATATTCAATACGCCCGCCAACGCGTATTAAATTATGCTTATCAATAAACAAATTAAGTTTCTGTAATGAGCTTCTTAAAGCTTTATCCGACCGTAATAAATTAAATTCTTCACTAAAAGAATCCAATTGTACTAACCTAATACAACAAAAAAGTGCATTCCGACGTTCACTAACTAATAAGTATTTCGTATTATAAACCAAACTCTTAACCTTTAACTTATTAAAAAATCTATAAATAAACAAAGAACTTACGCAAAGCTACACAAAGCACAAGCTTTGAAGTACCGAGTTGCTTGCGCTGCGTAAAAAAAAAGGTAACCGTGCTACGTATTTACCGTTCAGACCGCATGTCGTAGTTCGACAAAAAAAAATGTATCGCATTCAATATCCGAAGGATCTTTAAACTTAATCTGAGGTGGCTCTTCCGTTCGCCAAAACCTCTCAACCGCATCAATGAGTGTAACACCGCAATATTTATTTACCTCATTATCCGTCAACTCATTATGCAATAAATTAGAAGGACCGAAAACAGCATAATTAAAAATAGTATTTATTGCATAAGGCCCGCCGCTATCAAATTTAATTTTATCGCATTCTAATATTTCACCAAGTACATCAATTTGATGTAAGTGTCTTAAATTATGCGATAAATAATTAGAAGGTGATTTCAATATTACAGCCGAAACCGTCAATAAAACATTATAGCGTTCGATTTTAAATTGTAGTACCGTAAAATATAAATTAGACTCCGAACGCATTCCGCCGATACCTGAA